>JAEANM010019055.1:0-12467 GCA_017656035.1 Myanophis thanlyinensis | reverse complement strand
CTCCATTTTATTTAGGTTGCCTTGCCCAGGGATTCTGGGATTTGAAGTCCACAAGTCATAAAAGAGCCACAATTGCCGACCCCCGACCTACAGAAAAGAGACCTAGCCTGAAAAAAAAACTTTCTGACACAAGGGAAACCAAATAATTTCTACTTATATTAGCTGTAGACAAACTTTTAAAATGGCAATGGCTGTCTTTGAGTGTCAGCCCTTTGAGGTAGGCCAGATCAGGAAACAGGCTTTAGAAGTCTGGTTGGCATAATACTTTGTTAACAACAGCACCCTGAGAGCATGACTGAGTTTTCCTTACTCATTAGTGAATTAGGAAGGAGCAATTCTTAGAGAAAGTTTCCTGCACTCATGTCCCCAGAGAGAGCTCTGAATGCCACCTCTGGCATATGTGCCATAGGTTCGCCATCATTTCTTAAACAATCTGGTGTCTTCAAATGTACAGTATAAGAGGCAGTAACTTCTAAAAGACCCAGCCATAAGACGCCCAATGCCTCCTACCCAGCTTCTACGAAGTTCTTGTGATTGATCACTGTCTTCTCTTGATGTAATAGTCCAATCCAACGCCCAGGACCAGCCAGTCCCACCAGGTGGGGCTGGATTCTCTCTCCACACAACAAGAAGGAACGTATCAGGTAAGTCCAATGCCCATTCTTCCTTATTATGAAGAGAGAATCCAGGAATGGGACATACCAAAGCTGGCTGTCCTTAAAGGAGGGTGATGGCCTGGTCTTGTGGCTCCTGAAGTGCATCCTTTGTAATGCACGCCTGCCAAAGGCAGCCTCCGCCGAGGCATAACTGTCCAACCTATAATGATTAATGGCTGGAGTTATGGAAAATATAATTGCAAACATTCAGCAGGTTTCAGATTACATACCTCTGTTTTACCCAAAGCGTAGGGACCAATTTTAATTGCCGTCAGTAAACAGAATAATAATTTATCTCTTTTAGTTACTCTAGCAATTGTAACTTCTGTTTCTTTTTACAGGGTATTTCTTTCCAGAACAGCTGACTAGGTGATGGACAGTGGTGGGTGGAAATTTGAACTTACTGAAATGTTTGGCATCTAACCAAGTGTTTCCTCCAAGTTGTTAGGACATTTCTTCCCATTTTGCCCATTCAAAAGGGAAGGGCACATTCTTTCTGATGAAGTGGGATCTGCAAAGGGCTCACCCTATCTTCCTCCTACCTCTCTTTACAAGATATTTGGGGAAATAAAATTGCTTGATGTATAAAATACATACTCCTGTAAGGCATAATCTGATACCTGAATTAGGAGGGGAAAACATATTGCTCCACTCCAATAAAGAAGCACATGGTTTCAAAAAAAATTAAAATTAAAAAAAATGGCTAAAATCATAATCTTCTCATCTGTATGTTGCATTTTACTATTTAACAAGCTTTCTTATTTTTCTACAAGATGGTATCAATGTCTATATACTATAGCTATGCCAAAGTATAATTTTCTTTTTTACTTATCACAAATGATAAAAATAGGCTAAGTTGTATATAACCATTAAGGTTGGCATAATATACCTCATATTCTTAATGGAATTAGTTTTATAATAGGTTTTAACCTAATAGATACCATAGCTTTTCTTGTTGTTACACTTCCCATTCCTTTTTTTTTTTAATGAAAAACATCTACACATTCAAATTGTTTAGAAATGTCGTATCTCCAAATAATCAAATTATCTGGGAACCTCAACCTACATTCATTCTTTCTGACACCAAGGCCAACTGCAAATGCTGAAGAACTAGACACAGAGTAAGGCCCACAAAATAACACAATGTTTGTAACTACAAAAGAGAAAAACATTGCACAGCATTTTCTTCATCACAATATTTATATAACTAGTATTTTAAATTATATTGGTATTCTAAATGGGGTTGCTGTTCTGTCTGTTGATAACATACTGTAGGCATCACAATTGAATTGACTATCCATGATTAAAAACCAAATTTATGATTACTAAAATAACCTACCTTTGCTAGGGTTAGCTAAACTACAGGTCTACTATAGGTTTTAAACCTATCAATTTTTTTCTCTACATGTTTTTAGAGAAAACAGTAACGTTCTTAGTTTATCCTCCACCAAAATCATAAAAAGCTAATAAAAGAGGCTTTCTCTTAAACACAGTAGGAAACTAAAGAAGGGAAGAAAATAAAGTTCCATTTTTCTCATAATTCTATAGTTTTGATTTTATTGTTAATTGAACAAAATTATTGTATGCTGAATATCTACATATCTTTTCATGAAGAAATTAAGACTTTCATCTGATTTTGGAGATGTGATGCTCAAAACATACCAGTGGATCTAGAAGATCTTGGCTGCCTTCTAAATCCTAATTAGAGTGAAATCAGGAGAATATTTGTACAGAAGATCATCTGGGAATTTCCAAGCTATAGTTAGATGCAGAAATAAACTGAATAAAGAAGGCAAAGACAAGCCACTTCTGTACTATTTCCAAGAAAATATATGGATGTAATTATGAAGTCACAATGATCAGAACTTGACTCAAGAAGCTTTATTTTTATTTTGTGCCACAAGGGCTCCCTTTTGCCTACAAATTATCACACAAATTAACTTTGTTTTGGAAAGATTCATTGGCTTTTTGTAGATGCTTGTGTTGTTTTGAATTAAATACTAATGCTGTGGAAACTAACGTTCAAAGGAAACGGACACTGTACATTCATGACTTCAGAAAAATAGAACTATAAAGGATGGAAGGATAGCCATTGTTCATCATTTATACAATGGTCTGAAGAACTTTTCTTCCCTTCTATATTTAAACAATAATTTTATTGCAGAGGTATTTCACCTGGAGCGCTCTTTAGAGATTTGATCTGCTCTACCACATTGTATTTTTACTCTTATATTTCTTTTTTCAGCTTTTAAAGTTATATGAATTGACATCATCAGCAATGATATACATATACAACAGCTATTAATATTTAAATTAGAAGAAGGGGATGGGGTGTTGGTCTTACTTGATATGTTCCTTCTCGTTGTGTGGAAAGAGACTCCAGGAATGGGTTACTCTTCCTTTCTTAGCTCTATGAATTGAGTGTACAGAAGCTTAAAAGGCACGCCCAATGCCTCCTACCCAGCTTCTACGAAGTTCTTGTGATTGATCACTGTCTTCTCTTGATGTAATAGTCCAATCCAACGCCCAGGACCAGCCAGTCCCACCAGGTGGGGCTGGATTCTCTCTCCACACAACAAGAAGGAACGTATCAGGTAAGACCAATGCCCATTCTTCCTTATTATGAAGAGAGAATCCAGGAATGGGACATACCAAAGCTGGCTGTCCTTAAGGGAGGGTGATGGCCTGGTCTTGTGGCTCCTGAAGTGCATCCTTTGTAATACACGCCTGCCAAAGGCAGCCTCCGCCGAGGCATAACCGTCCAACCTATAATGCCTAACAAAGGGTGATGGAGATGACCATGTAGCCACTCAACAAACCTCAATAGAGGCCTGTGTTGCCCAGGCTGCTAATGTGGCTGCACTTCTAGTAGAATGGGCCATTATCCTGCTGGGCACCAGAAGAGATTTAATCTCATAGGCAATGGCAATATATGACTGTAGCCATCTGCCCAAAGTGGAAGAAGAAATTTTCTGCCCCATGCTTGCTGGTTGGAATGAGACAAAGAGCAACTCTGTCTTCCTAAATGAAGCTGTCCTCTTGATATAAATGCGAAGAGCCCTTCTGACATCTAATGTGTGCCATTGGTGTTTCAGGGAACAAAATGGCTTAAGGCAAAAATTAGGCAATATTAATTCCTGGGCCCTGTGAAGCCAAAATTGATCTTGGGAATAAATGAAGGGTCCAATCTTAACACCACTCTGTCTGGATGAAACATGCACAAGTCCTGTCGTATAGAGAGAGCAGAGAGCTCCGAAATTCTCCTAGCTGACGTTATCACCAGCAAAAAAACTTACTTTACATGTGAGAAGTAGTAAAGAGGCTGATCTCAATTATTCAAATGGCACCTTAATGAGTGCCTACAAGACTTTAGATAACTGCCAGATGGGATTCCAATGAACTACCAGGGGCCTCAAGTTCATCACACCCTGCAGGAATGTTTGCACAACAGGTGTTGCGAAAGTGGTCCCAATCCCTCACAGTCAATAACAGAAGACAGTTCCACCACCTGTCATCAGAGGGTGTTAGGGGTTAGCCCCTTATCTAAGCCACCCTGTAGGAAGTCTAGCTCCTGTGCTACTGAAGCCAAAGTGGGAACAAAACTGAATTTGGCACACCATCCACAAAATTTAACTACAGCCACTGAGGTTTTGGATGGTCTACTGCTCCCTGGCTGAGGGATATCATGATCTGTGGGAGCCGCCACGGTGGGCCCACGGACAGATTGATGAGGTTGACAAACTAGGGCCTCCTCAGCCAATGCAGGGCCAGGAAAAGGAGTTCTACCTTCTATCATCTTCCAAATTACCTTCGGGATGAGGGAGAGAGGGGGAAATGTGTAAAGAAGGCCCTGAGGCCATTTGCAATGCAGAGCATCTGCTGCCTCTGCTCCTGGTAGCAGAAACCTTGTGTAGAATCTGGGGAGCTGACCAATGGCCAGAGTCGCAAATAGGTCCACAACTGGATGGACAAACCTCTCTTGACAGCTCCTGAAACAAGGTTGGATTCAGTCTCCACTCTGCTTGGTTTATCGTGGCTCTGCTCAGCCAGTCCAATTGCACATTGGAAATGCCAGATATGCTGCCCCCTGAGCAATAGCAGATGTCTCTCCACCCAGAGCCCCAAGAGCTGAGCCTCCTACATCAGGGGTCCTGACCGGGTGCCTCCTGCCTGTTTGTGTAGGCTTTGGCTGCCACATTGTCTGTCAAGCCTAAAACATGCTGGCCTGCCTCTTCACTGTGGAAACTCCACAGCACCAAGAACACTGTCTAGAGCTCTAGCCAGTTTATATTGTGGGTAGGATCTTCTGGAGTCCACTTCCCTTGTGCCATCCTGTCCTGCAGATGGGCTCCCCATCTGAACAGACTAGCATCTGTCGTGATGGATAAACTGAAAGGTTCCTTGAATAGGCAACCTTTTTTGATCGCCTGAGAGCTCTACCACTGGAAGGATTGTAACACCTCCAGCAGGATTGTAACCTTGATCTGCGAATGGCTCCTGGCTGCCTTCTGATAAGGAAGAAGGAATCATTGCAGCGGCCTAGTGTGTAGTCTCACCCACAGAACAATGGCGATGCACGACACCATCTTTCCCAACAGTTGGGATAATAGGGCCAAAGTTACTTTCCTTTCTCTGCAGATAGGATGTTGGTCTTACCTGATACGGTCCTTCTCATCGTGGGAAGCATAGTCTCCAATGTCTTGGCCTGTCAGAGCTTGCAGGATAACTTTCCGTTCCTGGAGAGGTAGACCGTGCAACTCAGAGTATCTATAACTGCCCTGAGTTGCTGTAAATGGATGATAGGGAGCAAGTGGCTCTTGGCTATGTTGACAGAAAAGCCATGGTCCTGTAATGTCTGAACAGCTGTCTGGAGGTCCTCTTTCATTCTGGGAGCCAAAGTGGATGGAAGCAGAATGTTGTCCAGGTAACACTGGACTCTGATCAGAACTGTTCTGAGATGTACTGCCAGAGCCACCATCAGATTCATGAATACCCTGGGCGTGGATAAAAGATCAAATGGGAGTGCCCGGCATTAATAGTGCTGCTCCGCATAAGAGAAGCAGAGGTAACATTGGTGTGATGAGATAGGGACATGCAGATATGCCTCCGTGATGTCAATAGATGTGAGGAAGTCTCCTTCCCTGATGTATTCCAGGATGCTTTGTAAAGATTGCATCTTGAAGCAGTGGTAGACCAGATGATTGTTCAGACTTGAGGTCCAGTGTTGTTCTTCACCCCCAAGGACTTTGGGATGACAAAGAGAATGGAATCAAATCCCTGTCCCCTTTGGTCCTTTGGGACGTGTTGTATAGCCCGAATTTCTAGCAGATGTTTTATAGCTGCCTCCATGAGGGCTCTTTTTGAAGTGTTCCTGGGGTTGTGGCAATGAAGGAATCTTTCTGGGGGGAGCAGAGAGGAACTCGAGTGTGAGTTTGAACCATATCGTTTACTCACTGCAATATTGTGAAATTAATTGTTGATGTGAAGAATAATAATCCAGGAATGATTAGGAGAAGAGTTTCTCAGGTCTACTTCTGAGGTAATGGACTGAGTAGAAGCTAGGATGGAGGCACTGGGCATGCCTTTTAAGCTTCTGCACACTCAGTCCATAGAGCTAAGAAAGGAAGAGTGACCCATTCCTGGATTCTCTCTCCACAACAAGGGAGAAGAACATGGTTTCCAATTACTGGAAGTGGAATTACAGTGCCCAATCTAGGTTTATGCCACTCTCCATTTAAGCAGTGATTATGAATAGATGTTGATATGTTCATGTCCTGTTAGGGACATGAGCATATCCGAACAGAACAATGTACTAGATGAGTACATTTGGTTTGAGCCAGTATGGTTATTTCTCTTTTTATGAGCAAATTCCCATTTACCATCTCTCCTTCACCACCCAGCAGGCTAAACGGATACTAAAAAAGACAGATTACTTACGCAGTGGTACCTTGGTACTCATCATTAATGGTTCCAGAAGGTGTGATGAATACCAAAAATGATGAATACCAAACAAAATTTTCCCATAAGGTCATAAGGCAGCTGACACTAGAGTTCTAGCTTGTGCATTCAGTATCAAATAAATGAGTACTTGGACAAGATTTTTGTGTCAAAACGCATGAGTACAAAATTCAATGAGTTTCAAAGCAATTGAGTAGCAAGGTACCACTGTGTAGCATCAGATATCTGAACTGATCATTTGCAGGCTACTTTTCAAGGTAGGCCAAAGCCTCCATGAAATTAGTCCAAAAGATTCTTAATAATAATGTCCCAATATCCTAATAATAATAGGATATCTTAGTATCTTCTTTCCCACATTCCTGCTCACTTAGTGGATTATCTAGAGAAGCAGTCTTGTTTTCAATTATGTATCAAGGTGAGCAGGAACACCAGAGGTCCCAACCTTTGGATTCCCTGTTTTTCCTGGGCAGAGAATGAGGGGAAGATTGCCAGGTAACAATTAAGCAGAACTCTGTCCTACCCATATTTAAAAACTGTCCCAATAAAGCCATTGGAAGGAACCCACACTCAGTTTTTTAAAAGTTATCTATTAATAATAATGCGTAGGGTGAGACTATAGGGCAGTGCCTTTATCTACAAAGCAAAGTGAAATATCAATCATTGTCTAGCCTACTCTTGGTAGTCTTCTTGAACATTTCCTGCTTTAACCTAATTTCTAAGTAGCATAACCACAAAGGTGGTTTTATTATATATATTTTCAATCTGAGACAGGTTTCTTCAACTATATATCCTCCAGATGTACTGGACTTCAATCTCATAATTTTCCAAACCAACACAGCCTTCGGTCATGCTGGATGGAATTAAGTCCAACATATCTGGAAGGTGGCTGTTTGGAGAACCCTAATTTAGGTGAATCTCTCATAAGCAAAGTTACAGTAATTAATATAACACATCAAACAGTAAAACGATTAAAACAAAGCCTGTAAACTAACAATTAAAATGGCATCAAGAAATCAAAGTGACATCAATGAAGTAAAAACCAGGATTAAAACTATAATATTACCTGTGAAGGAACTGACTTTCCTCATTTATTTAAAAAATGTATAGACCATCCACTATCCAAAGACTATCACACTTTCATTCTATACTAGCTATAATTTTCAAATCACCTTAGTATAGATCAGAGTTTCTCAACCTTGGCGACTTTAAGATGTTTGGACTTCAAAGCTGGCTGGGGAATTCTGGGAGTTGAAGTCCAAACATCTTAAATTTGCCAAGGTTGAGAAACACTGGCATAGATACCAATAAAATACTTAATCAATTTGGGAGGAATCAGAGGACAGAATACTATGGCAGGCCATTCTTGCTCAGGACCAGCTGTATATAATACCACAAGATTATATACAGCTAGCTAAATACATTCCATGCCAAAGTTGCTCCACTGCTCTTTGATAACAGACATGAATTGAAAAGTACATCAAGGTTTCATACCTGCTCTTTTAGCAGAAGTGCAACTCCTTCCATGCTCTGAAACCTATACAATTCATAATGGTCTCTGTCCTGGATTCAGTTCAGTTTATTGGCTCTCATCCAGCCTACTTCAAAGTCCAGGCATAGATAGATCCAGTAACTCAAAAAGTCACTGAGCTCTAGGAGATCAATATGGTTGTACTTCCACGTTTTTTCTTGGAACAAGTCATTAGTCAGGTGATCAAAGCAATATTGGTACCAAAACAATACTTGACTGCAATGGTTCTCCATACCCTTCAGGAAAGTATGAAGCCAGAACGGCTACCATTCTCTCAAACACATTGCCTAAGAATGGGATATTTGCAATTGAGCAACAGTTCTCAAATGCCTTCAGATACAAGGATCGCTTTAGGAGCAGCCAAGAATACTGCCTCTTTTAAACAGTGGGGGGAAAACCTCCTGATGACTGATAAGAGATTTACCACATCCTGGATATAAGCCTATCATTGGTGAGATCTTAATAGCCAATACAGGCAAGGATTGTGACTACATATGATGGGTCAAACAGATGCAAGTATTTCACCCACATCCTCAAGCTTTAGAAACTGAAATTATTCTTAAAACAGAGCATGACCATGAAACTGTTCTGCTGGACTACATGTTGGGGGAGCAAAGCAGAAAAATGAATAAGAGTTTTGTGCATTTCTCATTGTCATATAGCAATCTCAGTGTAGCATTTTCCATTGTACTCTGCTGTATTCATCTTTAGAATTGTACTACTGCGCACTCTTGCTGTTTTATACCCTGTTTAGCACCCAAAGATGCTCCGATGAGCAAGGTTCATTACAGACTCCACAATACCAAAATGAGCATTTAGGGCAATCATGTCAGTATCCATTTTCATCTCATAATTTTAAAAAATGAAAACAAAACATGAAACAATTCCATACTGCATAATTCCCAAATGGGCTCTGCATTCATGGGAAATACTAGGATGAAGAACAAAGAAAATCCTCTTCCAGACTAGCCAGGAAATCTCATAAGTATCAGGGGAAAAACTATTTGAAGAGATCCCTTTCTGTATAGGAATGGTTAGATGCTGTCAATCTTATCTTCAATCTTATTCTCTATCAATAATAGAACACACCCACTTGGTCCTCCAGCGTATATTGGTGCTGGATGAGATCAACTCTACCAAGCCAATCTTATCTAAACTTCAGTTTGGACTTTTCATCTATTATCAAATAATGGGTGGAAATTCTTTTATTGTGGGCAGAAATGGGACTTAAAATCGGCACTGCAAGACCAGAAAGCATACTGACCTTGCATCCTCCACCTTTAGGGATGGAGAAGGAAAAAACTTTCAATTTTTTTCAACTATTTTTTTGACTTGCCTTTCTTCCAATACTGTACTTCCCCTTCTGAAATCATTTCAAAAGAGACACCCAATTCTATCTAAGCTTCCCTTAGATTGTAACAGATGATATCTACTGCAATGTCTTTAGTAATAACACACTCTGATATGACGAACAAATAATAATATACAAAAAAAAAGAGAGAACCCCATTTTGTAGCTATTTTGCGGTGGTATCCTGGAAGAAGATATCTCAGAGATGAACTACCAGTGAATTTACAACTGCATGATAATTTTTCTACCACTCAGTTTATACCCATACAACAAAAACATCATTTAAATTTGTATTCGCATTGTGTTTGAAGTAAGCTGAAGGCAAACTTTGATATACAAACAATGGGCTTGGCTGATGTAATTAAAATTAGAGAGGAGAATAAAAGGACACAAATTGCTTCTAGGTCCAGGGGTTTTATCACTTGGAAGAGTCAATGGGTTGAAAAGTATATTAATTCAAATTTAGATACTAATACTTAAATTGGAAAATCTAGGAGTACCTATCTGGAAGAGAACAGAAAAAAATTAACAGAAAATTTGATATTATTATTGTTATTATTATTATTAAAATTTATATGCTACCTGAATCCCATCAACTCTGGTCTAATATCTAAAGATTTCATTTTGCAAGGAAGTCAAGGACGATTGCTACAAATAGTATTTTTAGATTGATAGGATAAACATATTCAATATTGGGAGAAAAAATATTCAGAGTTTTAATCGGAACATTGTAGGCACTAAAAATGAATAATAGCTGAGTAAAGTAAAAAGACAGGAAATAGTTATGACGAAGACTTCTTCTCTTCATTTATTATATTAAAATTTATATACCGCCCCTCTCCCAAGAAGGGACTTGGGCGGTGTACAACCATTTAAATATCAACAATGGAATTACATTTCCAAAGTGAAGATACTTGGGATTATCAGGAGAGACTTTATGTACGTTGGGACTGCAAATTCCCTTTCATTCTGGGACTCAGAAATAAAATCCAGGTTTCAAGAGTTCTGTAAATCAACACCAATATGTAGGAAGTTCCTTTTAAATAGTAGATTTTTGAATGAGAGAAGAAAACTATAGAGAATTTGAAATGTCTCAGCTATAGCACCTGTCAGAACAAAGTTGCCCATTCAGGAAGAGAAAGAAACACGACTCTTAAGATTTACATTAATTCTGAGAAATCCCTATAGATCAGGTATGTCAAACTCAATTTCACTGAGGACTGCATCAGGGTTGTGTTTGACTTGGGAGGGGGGCAGAGTAGGTGTGGCCAATTCGACATCACTTGTGCCGGGGGCGCCTGTGGCGGCCCAAGTGCTCTGCCAGAGAAAACAGGCTCCTGAGCTCTATTTTCAGCTGTGGCCTCCTGCAACCCTCTGGTAGCAGAAACGGAGCTTGGGAGAGAGTTGCAGAACACCGTCGCAGCCAAAAACAGAGCTCAGGAGCCTGTTTTCTCTGACAGAGTACTTGGGCCACCACAGGCGCCCCCGGCACAAGTGATGTCGAGCTGGCCACGCCCATCCTTGCCACACCCACTCTGCCCCCCCCCTCCAAGTCAAACACAACCCTGGTGCAGTCCTCAATGAAACTGAGTTTGACACGCCTGATCTAAGCAGATCTGGCCCCTGGGTCTTGAGTTTGACACCTCAGCTATATATCTTTCATATTACCAGTGTTAATATTGGGATCACTGGTTTTCAGGAAATTAATTCAAAATAAATCCCAGGCCTCTGATTGTGATTTAGCCTGGATTAAAACTCATACTCCCATTTTTTAAAAAGCTTTTATACCACACCTTATTCTGTGCACAATTACAGCCACATGCTCAAAACCACAGCATACCATTGTTCATTCTGAATAAATTCACTTAAACTGGCTTCACAATCCCCAACACAGATTACACCATCCTTTCCAAGAAGAAAAAAGTCCATTTTTAACTATTTGTTAACCAACTTATTTAAATGAAAGAGGGGCTAAATTGTGTAAAAAAACAACAACCCTACCTTGTAGTTTATTACAATTGTCCTTTGACTGCTTCCCCACAATGCTTCACCCCAATGCCTTAGGAGGCTGGAAATAATTTCTGAGTAAAAGTGGAAAACCTGAAAACATTCACTTCTGATAACGTGCAATGTTAGTGTTCTGCAGTCAGTTTAAGAAGCAATTATCAAAATATATTCTCCTTGCTTGCAACACTCCCCCTATGAGTTGAAGACCTTTTGTTTTCGGCTCTGTTCTTCTTCTGTCTCCTTTTACACAAAATAACTGGATAATGTGTATCACAGGAACTGGTTTTTTTTGCAAATCCTATCAAGGCTTCACAAATAGAGCTGGTAAAAATCTAAAACTAACCAGGCTACTTAGCACTAGAATCTATAAAAACCTATCTTAGATGAAGCATAAACAAACAAGACACAAGAGCAGAACACACTATTGGAAGACTAACTGCAGCTATTGCTCTCCAAACAAACTTTCTCAATTGCAGAGCCCCAGCAACATTAGGACTGTTATCTACCCAGATTATATGGCATTTCCACTTCATTTTGCAACACTAGGACTCCTCTTCATATGGCTCAGATATGTGAATGCAAGCTCAAATCCAAATTCCAAAATTCCTTACTACATGTACAGAAATAACTCCTGTTTTAATTGCTATACCAAGTAATTGCATATATGATAACCTTTCACATACAATTCATACAAAAATTTTTGCAGACTTAAAAAAAATCCAGCAATGTATATAAAGTTTGATGTATCCATCTAGAAGGGGATGCGGTGGCTCAGTGGCTAAGATGCTTCACTTGTTGATCAGAACGGTCGGCAGCTTGGCGGTTCGAATCCCTAATGCCGCATAACAGAGTGAGCTCCCATTACTTGCCCCGGCTTCTGCCAACCAAGCAGTTTGAAAGCATGTAAAAATGCAAGTAGAAAAATCGGGACACCTTGGTGGGAAGGTAACAGCACTCCGTGCCTCTTT
>JAEANM010019054.1:0-12467 GCA_017656035.1 Myanophis thanlyinensis | reverse complement strand
CAGATTCTCTCTCTCTCTTTTTTTTTTCTACCGTGGAGAGAAAAAAGAAAAAGTTTTCTTCTGGGACTTTTCTTCTGGTAAAACCCTGGTAAGGCTCCTGCCCTGAGGCAGGCGGTTGGACGGAAAGCTCTCTTGCAGCCCTCGGATTCTGTGTTCTCGCCCCTCCTTTGTACCTGCAGCCAACAAGTTTCATCCTATTGTGCAGCCTTCCCCTCTGGAGCAAGCAGAAGTCCGAATCCTTTACCAGCACTAAGCAAGTCTTCTTCCCTTCCGTGAAAGAGCCCGACAAGCTTCCTCTACACCAGGGGTGGGCAAACTTTTTGACCCGTGGGCCACAATTTTATTTTATTAATATATTTTATTATTTATTAATATATTTTATTCTTACCCAATCTTGGCAACTTGAAGACTTGTGGACTTCAAGCTTTGCTGGCTGAGGAATTCTGGGAGTTGAAGTCCACAAGTCTTCAAGTTGCCAAGATTGGAGACCCCTGCATGTCCCAGGCAAATGGGATGAAAGAAAGGAGTGGAAAGCAGGAAGAACCTCTTGACAGCTGTCAGTCAGCGGACGGTTCCTCCGGAAGGGCTCCTTCGAACAGAGGCTTGTCAGAGTTGTCAGTGGGGGCGGCGGGCGGATCCAGCAGCCTGGGCGGTCATTTCCAGCTCCGGCGTCCTACCCGAGGGGCTTCTGGGATGCGAGTTCTGCCCAAGGCCTCCTGCCCAAACGGGGCTGGGAAAGCTCAGGAGGTGGCTCCCCAGCCTTCCTTCCCCTCGGCTGTGCGTGGCACCGGGCCCAGGCTCTGAGGCGGCGCCAGGCGGCAGCTGCCCAGATGCAAGACGGGGAAGCCATCTTCGCGCCCGTCCTTCTCTCCAAGGCGCCGCTGACCTTCCTCGGCGGCTCCTCGCCTCATTTAACCGTCGCCTGCAGAATTTATGGAGGCGGCTTCGGTCTGGCTCCTCGCAGGGCTCCCCCTTCGCCCTTTGCGGAGCGCACTTCCTCTGCCAGGCAGGCAGGCAGGCAGGCAGGCGGGGGAGGGCGAGGTTTTGGGCCCCCAGAAGCAGCGGGCCTCGCCTGCAGCCGTCCCAGCGATGGCTCCGAGCGACCGCCCGGCCTTTGCTTCTCCGCCCGGCCACTTTCCGCTTTCCCTCCACCTCCTCGGGGCGGCCGCAGCAGCCGCGGACCGGATCCTCAGCTCTCCTGGGAAGGCGCGCGGGGTCCCAGTCCAGCCCCGAAGGCGCGCCAGCAGCAGACGGCAGCCTAAGAGGACGCGCTTGCTCCGCCAAAGCGGCCTTGGGCAGAGCGGCTGGACGGAGAGCCCGGCAGAGCAAGACTTCTCCCTCCGGCAGGCCGGGCTTTCCGCGGGCGAAGCCACGGCTTTGCGGAGGCGCCCGGGGCCCCTCCGGCCAGGCGCAGCTCAGCCCGAGAGCGGCGGTTGCAAGCCCCGCCGGGAGGGCCGCCGCCCCCTTTCGCCCCCCAAGTTTTTGCCTGCCGCGGAGTTTGGCGAAGCCGCGGCGAGAAAAGCCTTTCTGGAGCTGGAATCTTAAAGCCTTCGAGCTAAACGGCAAAAGGGGATAAGAGCTGCGCCCCTCCCGGCTTCTTCTAGGCGGCGGCTGGGCGCCTTGAGAAGGAGAAGCGTGGCCCTGAGCCCCACCAACCCTCCGGCTCCGCCTCTGATCGCTGCCCGCTTTGCGCCCGCCTGGACTCTCGCGAAAAGAGCGATTGGGAAGCGCATCTCCGCGTTGGACGGGAGCCAGGCTTTTTGCACCTGTAGCCTCTGTCGCCGGTTTTGCCTGCAGCTTTTTCTGGAAACGTTGGCGGCGTCCCGCTTGTTCGCTCACCTCTCTCTCTCTCTCTCTCATACATACGCACGCCACGCAATACTACAATTGTGTGCAGGGGTGAGGAAATGTGGGAAAACGCCCGGATCGGCTGAGAAAGTAACCAGTTTCTAAAGCGGTAAAACGAGTAAGGCTGCCCTCCTCGCCCAGCCCCCCAACAGAATACATTCCTCGAAGGGGACCCCCAATCTTGAAGTCAGTGGCTCCATGCCCAGCTTGCTTTAAGAAATCTTTTTCTAACGTTCAGCTGGAATTCTCCCATGCGTTGATTCACCCGCAAATAATTACCGTTAGCTTTTTTTTCTCCCTGAAATTCAGCTTCCCTCTATATATACCTTTCCCAGGTTCTCTGAGGCAAGTTCAGTTGGGCTAAGGCAGGGGTGGGCAATTATGGCGCCTTCATGACTCGTGGACTTCAACTCCCAGAATTCCTGAGCCAGCCATGGTGGTTGTCTTGCCTCCATGCTGGCTCAGGAATTCTGGGAGTTGAAGTCCACGAGTCATGAAGGAGCCATAATTGCCCACCCCTGGGCTAAGGTGTCGCCGCGGATGTTCCCCAGCCTCGCACTGGGATCCGGTGATACTTAGTCTTCCTATGCTTCTCCTGGAGGGGTCATTTCCCTTTGCAAGAGTTGCTTGCTCAGCTGACAAGGGTGACCTGTCAAAGGGCAGGAAGGAGCACCCCTCCCTCACCTCACGCCTCCCCCCCCCCTTTCCTAGGCTTTGGCAGCTGCAGCACTGGGAGCTGGCCAAGGAGGAGGGAGAGGTGGGACAAGACAGAAAAAAATTGGCCCTCCCACCCAGTGATCCAGGAGTGGCATCAGGATGTGTTTCCAGCATCCCCCAGTTTTAGACAAGCTCATACCATTATTAGGATGCTTGGACACATGGACTACTAGGGCTTGAATTACATTTGGGCTCTCTCCTCTAGACCTTTGAGTACTAAAATCCATCCAGGAAAACTAGGTGGGACTCGGAGGCTGATCGGGACTGAGTGTGCTGTCACCTGCCCACAGCTGCCCCAAGCAATGGATTACTCACTAGATTACTGTGAGTGAACAGGACAGGTAGATTGGGGACAGCTTCAGAAGTACCACAATTTATTCTGCGTATTGAATTCCAATATCTGTCTGTCTGTCTGTCTATCTATCTGAAATTCTATAAATGCTAAACCACAATGTTGCTTCAGAAGCAAGGTCAAACATAACCAAGACCTAGCATATATAAGCATCTCATCCCATAATTTTGATTACTCACATACAAAGCAATAATATGCTTCCCAACCTCTTCTCCTGGTGCACCTCTCTCTCTCTCTCCCTCCCTCCCTCTCCCGCCCTCCCTCCCCTCTCTCTCTCTGAATATGAAGAGAAAGAAAGTGTAAATCTTCAGATCTAACCTGAGTCAGGCAGAATGTGGATGGGGGGAGGGGGATTGGCTGCTCTTCAGGAACAGGCAATGGTGGATCCAGCCTCAGAAAAAGTGAGTAATCTCTCGAGTGAGGGGTGGTATACAAGGGGCATCTTGTTTTCTGGTGGGAAAAACTGAACACGCCTGGAGGGGTGTGTGTGAACACACATATCTGTCTCCCCCATATACATATCCCTTGTTGGTATGCATTCCCTGTATTTCTTCTTGCTTCCACAAATGGAGAAGCATTTGAAGAGAGTCCATTCACTGCGCCCAATGGGCTACTTCAGGCCAGCAGCCAGGAAAGCTGGAGCATTGCCCAGGGTCTTTTCAATCCTCTGGGAAGCCCCTGGGCTGGATTCACACCCCTCCCTCTTTCTGCCACTTGCCACTCTGCTGCTGCTGCTGTTCTCACTGGAGTATTGAGGGAGCTCCAGGCAGCAGCCCATGGGCACGGGTTGGGCTCCTTTTCCTGGGCATCCTGGGGCCTTAATGGGCAAGTTTATCCATGAAAGGGGGAGCATGCACTCCCCAAACATGCCAAGGTTGTTTGGGGTTAGTCTGGAATGTCTTCTCCTCCTCCGAAGTTGCTGAAACCTGTTTGAAAGCTGCTTGGTGCAAAATGGACCTGTTTGGGGGTTTCACCCACAGTTTACAGTTTCTTAAATCTGGCAGAAATAATGCAGGGATCAGAAACAAAATCATGCCTCAGCAGCTGCCACCAAGGTAGGCAGGAGATCAGGAAGCCCTTTCCAGACAAATTTGCCACATGCCCCAGTGGCTCTCAGGGCTCCTTGGAAGGGGCCATGCCTGACCATCTCCTTGGGATTCAGCAGGAACCCCAAGAAGGTCATCCCCAGCAGATCTGGCCACAGTTTTAGCTTAAAAGTGGAGTAGAATATGGAGGTATGAAAAGCCAGCAGCCCTATTCAATCCAACACTCCAGGGAAGAGACATACTGTACATGATTCTCCTCCTAATGTTTCCGCTTGCCCAATCATGAAGTTCAAGCAAGGATCCCAGCTGGTCTTCACGGGCTCTCCCTCCTTGTCTATTTGGTGATTCTGACTTTAGGTAGCCTGCCTCAGATCTTGTAGGCTCTAATCTGCTCCAGCGGACAATGCCCACCATCAAAAGAAAACATCTTCCCAGCATCTCTGGTGCCATTGAACTGGGGGGCGGGGACAGATCATAATGAGTTATTTCCAGGCAACAGCGGCACAGAGGCTGCTTGGCCTGCTTGAAAGAATTTGGGGGCTGAAAGGCTCCCGGGAGGGGGATGAAAAGCAGCCTTTTGTGCAGAGGGCTCCTTCCTGCAAAGGACTTTGTCCTGCCAGCAGCCACATCCAGCACCCCCTGCAGAAAGTCCTTGGCTGGCTTGTGAGACCTATATCGCTGCACTCTCACTAGAGAGCTGGCAGGGTTCTTTTGGGGTGGGGTGGGGGCTCCTTCTGCTGCAAATGGCCCTGTCTGCTCTCCACCTCTCCAAGGAGCTCAGCAGTGGAGGGTCTGCAGAGGGGCCCTGGCAGAGGTTTCCCCTGCCTATCACTGATGGAGGCAGGCAGGCAGGCAGGCAGCCGCAGCAGCCTTCTTCTGGAAGAGGACCAGTCTTTGAGAGATCAGGCCCATGGAAAAGACAGGCTTCGCCCGATGGAGGTGTGAGAAGGTCTGGAATAGTGCTAGACTTTGGCAGTGACCAAGGCTAAGGAAGAATGGCAGATAGCCTTTTCCTGGGACACAGTGGCCAGTTTCTGGGTGGCCTTCAGCAACAGGAGAAGCACCCTGGCTGCTGGTCAAAGGGTGGGTGTCTGTTGAGAAGTTACTGAAGGGAGGAACCCACCAAGTTTTCATGAGGAAAAGAAGCCGGCTGGGTTGGTGTTTCAGGCTCATCTACAACATGTCAATTTCAGAGCCTCTCTTTCATTCATCTACACAATAGTGAAAATCCCTTTTCTTACAGAGGCAAAGCAGGTCCAATTCAATGGTAGCATCCCTGGAAGCCACAGACGTGAGGTGTGATTTCCAGAGGAAACTTGGGTGGGTCCTGACCCTGAGCTGGAGAGCCTCATTCCGTTGCAGCCCTGGACTGGAGAAGTACATGAAGCTTGTGCAGGGAGACCCGCTTGGAGAGATCTATGGGATCCCCCTAGTCCAGAAACCCAACGGTGATCCTTTTGTCCCGACCCCATCACCCCTCATACTACTTGCAACCAATAAGAGATTTTCTTTACAAACAAGCAAATCAAAATAAAAATCAGAGATAACATCTTCTGAAATGTACCTCCCTTATAGGGCCAAATACCTTCCTAACATGAAAAGCCCACCAGTAAAACCCTACAGAAACCGTCAGGGCAGGGAGGCAGGGAGATTCAAGTTTCCTCAAGAAAATGAAAAAAAAAAAAACACGTTTGCCACGAAGGATGCTGGGCAGTTGGAAACCTTTGCCTGTTTAATGAAGGGGGAAGTACCTGATTCTACCTCCCCCCCCCCTTGATAGAGGAGTGGGGCGTGAGAAGAACTTGCGTTTTAAGGTGTCAGTTCTTCAACCCTCCTCCTTTATTGGAGAACCCTTGAATGCCCGGGGGCGAATAAAATCATTAATTTAATGATTTTAAATGGTTTTTTAGGATTGTATGTATTGTTGTTTTTATTGGCTGTAAACCGCCCCGAGTCCTTCGGGAGATGGGGCGGTATATAAATTAAATTAATAAATAAAATAAAATAATAAATAAAAGCCCCCCGCCCCCCTTCAGAGGCAGGCTGACTTTGGGTACCTTTCCTCTGGCCCCGAAAGCAAAAGCCGCCACCCACCCCCGCCCTGCTCGGGCATTTCCCGAAGTTTCCTTCCGAGGCCAGAAGGGAGGGGAGCGGAGAGGGTCCCCCGCACTCCAACTGCGCCCCAAGAAAGCCAACATCCTCCCTGAAGTCCGGACCGCAACACGCAACCCCGCTGCGGCCGCTCAGCTCGGGCACAACCGCCGCCCCGCTCTCGCCGCCCGGCGCGGGAGATGCTCCGCACTTGTGGCGGCCCGGGTCCCGGGCACCCCCACCGCATCCCTGACGGGATCCCCGCTGGGCGCGGAGAAGCACGGCGCGTTCGGGACTCACCAGCTCCGGCGCGAAGCAGCAGCCCGCGCGCCCCCGGGAGAGCGCCCTGGCGCTGCGGTGGCCACTGCGGTGCAGAACTGCGGCGCTGGGAGCCCGGCCGGCCAGGAGGAGCGGCGGGACAACCGGGAGGGCAGGGTGCCCCGCCCCGCCCCGCCCCGCCCCCTCGCCCAGCGCCCCGGCTGCTGAGCTCGCGCCTCTGCGGACCAGGTGCAAGTCAGGGGTGCGGCGGCAGGAGGGGGGGCAGGTCGGAAGCCCCCGCGCAGACGTGGCGGCGGTGGAAAGGCAGCCATCCCGCGAGGAGCGGCTGGACTCAACCCAGAGGGAGTAGGGGGCCCTGACCCAAGGGCTCTCGGGATGTCCGGCGGTTCTGGAGGGTCCAGCTGCTGCTCACGGATGCTGGCCAAGGGGGGGCGCCGGTTTGGACGGGTGCAGAGACGCCTTGGCGCAAGGCCAAGCCCTCGGGGATGCGGAGATCCCCAACATTTCTTAGGGAAATGTTGCTCTGATCGTGGGCATCCCCTCCCCGCACTCTTTGCTTCTGGTCACGGCAGCTTAACGGTGCCAGATGTTGGGCCAAAGGCTCCTGAAATCCCGAAGCGCCGCTGAATGAGCATTTTCTGGGCAATGCGAAAGGGGGGGGGCAGAGGAGTTCGGGTGGATCGCGGGCAATTGCGGTCGCCCGGCGTCTCTTCCCACTGCAGGCTTAGTATCCTCGCGTCGCCCCCCACCCACCCCCCGGGGCTCTTTCCCTTGCCTGGTCCGCCCCGCGTCCCCTCTTTTCTCCCCGCAGGGTCTAGGACGCCGCTCGAACGACGGGAGTGACGACGAGGGGTCCCCTCCTCCCGCCTCGGATGGTTCCGGAGCCTTTCCCTGGGTGCAGCGGGAAGCCCTTGCCAAAGGTGAGCTCTGGGGGGCGGACGGAGGCTGATGGTTTCAGGGTCGCCCCCCTCCCCCCTTCTGAGACCCGAGGGGTCACTCCTTTCCCGCTTCTCTTGCTTGCCTGCCCTGGCAGCTGATCCCAAGTGGGCAGGGAGCCCACCCTTGGACCCCCAGGGTGGTGGGGGGGCAGGAGCAGCCTTCGCTACTCCCTTCCTGGAAGTGACCACACGGGTCATGGATCGGGGCCCAGGCATCTGTCAAGTCACCTCCTCCTGGCCCACCCCACACTCAGAGCAGGAGCCATTGGTGCTGCTTCTCCTCCCAAAGCAGGAAATCCAAACCCTTCCCTTAATTCATCCCAGACGGACGGGGCGCTGGCTCTTTCTGCCACTTGAAGATGGGACAAATGTCATGTTCCCTCCTTCCCCCTTCTTGGACCTTGAGGGGCCAAGGCCAACAAAGAAACAGCAGGGCAAACACGTGGGAATCAGCTATGAAAATGAATCTGTCTGTATTAGACAGATCTGCCCTGTTTAATCCTGTCCCTTCTCTTCCCTCAGGAAGATCCCAGGGCTTCTGCAGCAGCTGCCCCGAGGTGTGGGGTGGTAACAACTTTCAACCCATACACCTTAGCATTCAAACAGTAGCTCAGAAAAGAAGGCAACTTCCCTCCTCTCCAAGGGGGAGAAAGACCCACAGTTTCTGACTTGGATTCTGCTTCTGAATCAACTTAAGTCAGCTTACATCATCTTATCTGAAAAGTAACTGGTGGCTTCCAATGCAGCATCTTGAATTCTTACTGAATCTTCTGGGGATCTCCTGACAACAAAACCAGAGACAGAAACAGAGAAGTGGAGTGATACTCTGACTCTACACTCACCAGAGCACAGAAGAGACAAAAGAGACCAGCAAAAGACTGAGGGCTCCAAACAGCATGTCAAAACGGCTATTTTAGCCTGCTGTTTTGGAGTCCCCAAGGTTAGTCTGCACTTTGGAAGTAGACTTGGCCTTTTCGTGCCAGCTTGCACTCTGCTTGTGTACATGCCAAAGTGTCCAGTGTGTCATCTGGTCCAATACTTTTAGTATTCAAGGCATGGACGGGAACTTGACAGTCTGGCCTACAAAGCCAGGGTATCTTGGCTTGTTCAGTTTAGCCAAGAGGGAATGTTTGTAGATGCACCTCTTTGTGGCAAAGCCCCTCAGGTCTTTAAAGAGGCAAAGACAGACCTCTTCTGAAAGAAATCCTCCCAAGGTCTCAGAAATATCCTTTAGGCCTGGTCTGGAAACTGAGCCAACCTTGTTGCTCCTTTTAAATGAGCTCCTGCTGGCAAGAGGCAGAGGGAAGTGACCGGTCAATCTGGCTGGGGCTCTCAGCAGCTTCTGATAAGATAGCATTGACTAACAGCCTTCTCGGTCTGGGGGTGAGGAGAAATAGGCCCCTATTTCTCCAAGAGTTGAGCTTAGAGAAGAGCATGTCCAAAAGCTCCCCCACACCTCTCTTGGCCCCCCCCTCAATGTCCAGTTCCCAGGGAGAAACGGGACTATGTCACCAGGAATCGTACCTGCTCTGCTTCTCCATACCCTTTGCATGAAGATGGCTGATCAGGGCCTGAACTGTGTGTGGTTGGAGGGATGCCTTGGGTAAGAAGCTGAAGCCTGAGGGGTTTTTCCTGGAGGCTTTAGGATTTATATGCGCCCAAAGGAGTAGAGAGCTTGCTTGGGGTGTTCCCAGAAGGAGCCCCTGCCGAGGGGCCCAGCCATGAACCACACCATGAACCACATCTGGGAGCTGGAATGGAAAGACTCCTTGTTCTGGGTGAGAACATTGAGCAATTGTGTGTGTGTGTGTGTGTGTGTGTGTGTAATAGGGGGTGGCTGACATCAATGATGCCACATTGAACAGCAGGGGGTCAAGACCTGGGATGCAGGCTTCTCTTAGGGATGTTTTACTGTTGTTCTTCCTGACCTCTGTCTTTGCCCTCACACAAGAAACTATAAAAAAGACCCTGGAACTGAGATTTTTGAGAGGAAAGATCAACAGAAGCCAGCTTCAGAAGACATTCTCATCTTCCTGACCACATTCAGAATTGTTCATTAAGTCAGAATTATGAGGTTCATTTATGTCTTCCTTCCTTTCCAATACATTGTGCAACTCCAGAGACTTGCCCAGAGGTTCCTCCAGCAGCCGCCACAGGACTGGGCTGGCCCTTTGGGTTCTTCTCCTGGTACTTCGAAGCTTCAATGCTTCGGGAGTCAGAAGATCCATATAACTTTGGTTAAGAATTAGTTTTTCTTAGAAGGCTTCTTTAAAATATCAGGGGTTCACCTGGTTTCACCAATTAGCTCTGGGGGCTCAGGAATGTCAGCTTTCTCCATACCTTTTAAATCTTAATATCTCTCATGTGAGAAATAATAACAAAACATGGAATCTTTTTTAATACCAACACAAGAAAAGTTTATGTAATTATGAGACTGGGGTCTCCAAGACCTGTTTGAGCCTCTTGCCCCTGGAACGCCAGACCAAAGATCAGGTGGGGAGGGGTCAAAAAAGGCAAGATGGCAAAATCAAGATCCCATCAGTCTTGGACATGTGCTGACAAAACACCCGCATACAACAGGGGCAAGGATGAACGTTCTCTGTCTGCACCTGGCTTTTCTTGACCCCCTAAGTCATGATGCCATCCAATTTCCAGGTGAGGCTGATCTGGGAATGCTCCGAAAAGAGAGCTGAGAGTTCAGAAGAGCAACCTCTCCATAGCTGGGAAGATCATAAACTGGCTCTACCACAGCAGCCCTTCCCCATTGCTGCTTCAGATCACCAGCAGCGCCCGCGTGGGCACAAGGACTCCCAGGCTGGGTGGCTACTTCCAGCCAACTTGGCACAGGAATTGAGTGGCGGATAAGCATTCATGGCAGCGTAATGTGAATGGGACTGCCCCATTTTGAACTGTCGGGGGAGATCCAGGAGCGCTACCTGTTGGTGTGACAGGGCACTTCAGCCGCAGCCCTTTGAAATCACTGGCCGGGAGGGAAGCAAACATGTTTTGACATGCACAGCCATAAACCTTCATCTTCCTCCTCCTCAACTCCTCAGAAAGCCTCCTGGGATCCAAGGACACGGGTGCAAGGGCTGAACTTGGAAAGGCCAGAAGTGAGGAGGGCTCAGAGCAGACGGGACCATCATCCACACACTGGGCAGGTGCCAATCACTGGTGAAATGGTTTAAGTCTGGGGGGGTTGTAACTTGGCTTGATTGCTAGAGCCTGCAGGTGCCGCTTTCTATTCCCAGAGCTTTGTAGGCAATTGATGCAAAGAAGCCCCAGCCAGGGTTCTTCTGCTGGCAGCTGGGGCTCCTGAGTGTGGCTGGAGAGATGGCTTTCTGTTGTTCCCTGGGCAGAGGAATCCCCCCCATCCCCAAGCAATGGAGTTCTCCGGCGCAGACTGGCTGAGCCTCCGGACCCCTCAGAGGGGGGCGCCTGATCAGGGTCCATGGGGGGGGGGCAAAAGAAAGGAGAGCAGAGGGGATGAAGGCTGGCTTTGCAACTATCCGGAGGAGGAGGAGGCAGAAGCCGCAGCCCAGAACCAGGCATGGCCCCAAAGCCACAGCAGAGCTTGGCCGTTTCCCCACTGGTGCCTGGATCTTTCCATCTGGGGGGAGGGAGCCAGGCCCTCCACTCACCGGAGGAGCAGCTGCAGCTCATTACCCTACTGTGTGCAACTCCTCCTCCTCCTGCTGCTGTTTCCACTTACCAATGGGGTCCAAAGGCAGCCAATCTGGGGAAAGTTTGCTGCCCTTCACAGCCCAGAGTCCTAAATGGAAAATGTGCCGTTTGCTCCTGAGAAATGGGGACAGCTTCCTGCCAGGATGCCTCGGTTGTGGCTTCATCCCTGTGGCCTTCAGGTCTTCCAAAAGGAGGGAGGGCGCCCCCCTCCCCTCCCCAGCCATTGACCGCAGAGAGCTCCTGCCTTGGGGGTGGAGGAAGCCGAGCAAAGGGAGCCGCTCCGCTTCTTCTCCAGAGGAGCGCGTGAGAATCCCACGTGCAGCCACGGCTTGCCTGCCTGAGTCAGCATTTCGGAGGGGGAGGAGGGGGAGGGTAGCGCAGCCCAGCGCAGGAGCAGGAGCAGGCAGGAACTGGGGAGTTGGGGGAGCAGAGCAATAAGCGGAATTCATCTCTCCCCCCCCCCCGGGAAAGTGGGAGTTTCTGCTCATCGCACTGAGGCTGCAGTTCCCCCCCCCCCCCCTTTCAGTCTTTTGGATAGAAGCATTTGTGTCTGCCGAAGCCTTGCCGTGTCTCTCTGTCTGGTTTGCATGCAAGCGGGTGTCTGCGTGTGTGCCTTCATGCACACCATGTTGACTCCTGCTTACTGGCCTGAGAGGTCCCTGAAGTTTCCTTGGTGTCTTGTCGTTGCCTCCTTCCCAGGGCAGTGAGAGAAGGACCGGCCCAAGGTCAGCAGCTGGCTTTGGGCCTCAGGCAGGAATAGAATTCAGGGTCTCTGGGTTGGTAAAGAAAAGGGGATCTCCCCAGTGCCTTGGGCTTCCCCCTGCTGCCCTTGGCTCCACAAGAGACTCCACAGAGCCCCCTGCAGGCTGCCCAGTGGAGGCTCCATCAAGATTCCTTCTTGCCCTCCAGCCTCAGGCGGGGCCCTCTTAACAGCACTATGGGGCCCCCGGGCAAAGCAGTGTACTGGGGCCCCTACCACAGCTACTCTCAGAAATAAAAATGTAAATAAAATTAAACACATATTTATTTTATTGTCACTTCCAACAGTGTTAATTTCTATTAATCCATGTTTATTAATTTTAAAAAATGCAGTAAAATGTAATATGTTGTATTTATACGATGCAAGATGCATTGAAGGGTTAACGTACACAGATTAGTGTGGGGCCCCTATGCTGGTGGGGCCCATGGGGGGAATGCCCACCAGGTCCTGCGTTAAGAGTCCTGGCATCAGGTGGGCCTGAAAGTTCCCTGGGACTCTTGGCAACGGGGTCCCTTTGCCTGCTGCGGCTGCTTTGTGGCCTCGGAAGGGAGAAATTTCCTGGCTGTGGATGCTGAGCAGGAGGAGGAGTGGGGGGGGGCAGCCTCCCTCTCGGCAGGATGGTGGCTCCATCCATGCCAGGAGGCTGCAAGCAGAGGACGCACAGCCCTCGATCTGGGGCAGGGGTCTGCAACCTTTAAGACATAAAGAGCCACTTGGACCCGTTTCCGAAGGGGAAAAAAAACCTGGGAGCC
>JAEANM010019053.1:0-12468 GCA_017656035.1 Myanophis thanlyinensis | reverse complement strand
CCACGGTTGCATAAGCATTTCACTGCATATCATACCATGTATGACTGTGTATGTGACCAATAAATTTGAAATTGAAAAAAATCTTGCATAAGCAGGGGGTTGGACTGGATCAGGGGTGTCAAATTCAATTTCATTGAGGGCCACATCAGGGTTGTGTTTGACCTCAGGGGCCTGGGGTAGGTGTGGCCAGGGTGGGGCGTAGTCAGCTTAACGTCACTCCTGTCAGGGGCGCCTGTGGTGGCCCGAGTGCTCTACCAGTGAAAACAGGCTCCCTCCATTTTTGGCTGCCATGACCTCCTGCAACCCTCTGCCAATGAAAATGGAATTCAGGAGGGCCACGTGCGAGAATGTCACCCAGTGAGGAAGTTGGGGGGGAAGAGTAAGAAGAACGGATGGGAAGTCGGCCATGATGGGAAGGTGGTTTTTCCAAATACGTGCAGCCCTCCCAAGCTCCGTTTTCATTGGCAGAGGGTTGCAGGAGGCCCTGGCAGCTGAAAACGGAGTTTGGGAGCCTGTTTTTACTGATGGAAGTACTGCAGTCCTTTGCTGTTTCCAGGGCAACCCCGCAGGCCAGATATAAGTACCCCATGGGCCAGATCCAGGTCCTGGGCCTTGAGTTCAATACCCCTGAACTAGATAACTTCCAAGGTTTGTTCCAACTCTATTACTGTTAGTGTTACAAGCACATAACTAGCTCATTTACTCCTTCTCTCATGAGTGTCCATGGGAATTTGCCGTTTCCATCAGAATAATGAAAACAGCATCATATCAATGTCATGCCCTTTTGTAAATTCACGCAACATCACAATGCACATATAAAAAGGACTAGCTTTGGGATACCAGAACACAGTTTTGCATCTCCCCCCACGCAGAGGTGAAATCCACCAGGTTCTAGCAGGTTTGCTAGAACCGATAGTAAATTTTCTAAGCAGTTCGGAGAACTGATTGTTAGACGAAATCTCCTTTGGTTTGTTTCCACTTTTCAGGGCTAATCCTGTAAGGAAGGCAGGAAAGAAACATTCTGGTGTTGTTTCTAGCCTAATCTGTATTGCCCTGCTTACAGGAAGTGCTCGTCCAGTCACATGACCCCCTCTAGCCACACCCACCAAGCCATGCCCACAGAACCAATAGTAAAAAAAAAAAAATTCCACCACTGCTCCCCCCACATTTGCATTCCCCCCCCCCCACACACACACAGGATGCTGTGGTTCTTTTGCAAGTGTAAGTCAAACTTAAATAAACTGTAAACCTATAGTTAGCTCCCTACAAAATCATATTCAGATAGGAGAGGGGTGGGGAATCATTTCAAACTGGAAACAAAAACCTCAGACCTTGAAGGAGAAATAGAGAGGAAACATAAGGGTCAGGTGAGTTGCATATAATTGAAATAACAGACTGCTTATAAATCAGCCTATTTTACTAGCTGCAACTAGCCGACAGCCATCAAAGGGCTGAAGTTTGAACCATGCCATGATCCACATAAGGATTTGCATCTTGGGTCTGACATCAGAGTACAAATACGTGTGACTTCTCATTCCTAATACAAATGATTAGCACTAGAGAAGTATGAGACTCCAAAGTTGAAAGAAATCTGTCTAGAATTGCCAAATATCACAGATGCCGCTGCGGTGTAGTTTATCTGCTGCTTCTCTCACACATGCTGAATTTAAACAGCATATAGGGAACAAAGGGGAGAGCCAGACGGAATGGGAGAAGTCACAGCTGCATTCTTTTTTTTTTCTTTTGCAGCTGTGGATTTCTTAAAGCAACAGGCACAGCTTGTGTAATTGCAGTCTGACAGCCTTAGATTCATGTACTGTAGTAAATTTAAAGCTTTGGGTTTGTTTGTTTTTTTAAAAAAAAATAGTTTCCAGAACTAAAATACCTGATTTAAGAAAGTACCTTTAAGCATTCCTAGTTTCCTAAATGTTAGAAAACATGGGAATGATGCTTCATACTGCTCAGATTCTTATTCTGGTTACTTGGATTTGAACCTAAAAGAAATATATTATGGCAGGGGTGTCAAACTCACAGCCCGCAGGCCAGGTGCATCACGCATTAGCCACATCCATGCCCAGTTTAGCAAAGGAAAAAAGTCATGATACATCACATGAGGACGCCATGACAACATGAATTTGACACCCCTGTATTACAGGATGTTATAAGATACATGTCTATATCCTTATGTTGTGTTATAACTATATTTTAACATCCTATTTTGATATAGCCAAGAAAAGTTTGAACAGATTCAGTTTAAGCTACATCAAATTTAACTTCAATGGGTTATTACAAGAATATTTCAGTGTTTATCCAGTCTTCTAAAATGCATGTCATTACTTTAAGCTTTGTAAAGCCTGTGTAAAAACGCTTTAAGTCTGAATAGTTAATCAAAGAAAGAGATAGTACACTCATTTGGATGATTGGATCCTTCTTTGACTCATCTGCATTATCGATCCAATGCTAATTTGTTTTTGAGTGGAGCACTCAAGGTCACAAGTTTTTTGAGGAAGAGATTTTGCCCTTAATTCCTGTTGGAAAAAAAACTAAAAATAGAATTCAGATTCCTTGACTTCCTTTTGGTTCAATATATGATCTTGTTCCTCTGCCTGAATGCTCTCTGAAAACAGTCTGCAATACCCAGAATGAGATGATCCCCAAATGATACAGTGGACTATGATGTTGTAAAACAGCAGCAAATATAAAAGTAACACAGACAGCTGCAACTTGAACATGCTTATCCATGGCCTAATTACGTAGCTACCCTGTTTCCCTGAAAATAAGATCCAACCAGAAAATAAGCCCTAGCATGATTTTTCAGGATGCTATTAATATAAGCCCTACCCCCCAAAATAAGACCCAGTTCAAATTGTCAGCCAGACAGATGCATTTAACACCGTATCCTCCCCCCACCCCCCCAAAAAAAATAAGACCTGATTCAAAATAAGCCCTAAAGTGTCTTTTGGGGCAAAAATTAATATAAGACCCAGTCTTATTTTCAGAGAAACAAAGTAGAAATGTTATAGGACACTATAGGTCATTACAGCTGTTACTTAAAGTTGTATCTGCAATGGATTTTTTAAAAAATTTTGCTCATATTCTCTATAATAAAAGCATTAGCACGTCTCTTGCACTCATCGGTTTAACTCCCGGTTAGATCTGACACCTTCCTTTTCCTCAGCAAAATGCTAAGTTCCCTGTAAGACTGTAAATCTGAAGTTGAACTTTCATTGAGATTTAATCATGTTACTATTTCATAATGAACATGTTAACTATAAAAATATTGACAGGAGTCTGAAGCTCCCCCCCCAAAAAAATCATTTCAGCAACTTTTAAATACTGCACACCATTTTTGCCTTGTAAGCAATGCTCCTGGTTTCACATGGAACTCTACCAAGCAAATTCATTTTGCTCTCCCTTTCCTTGCAAACATGCTTTATGGCCCTTTGGAGACAAAGTGATGAAGAAAATTGGCGGGAACTAAGCTCAGAAATGGGTCCAACTGTCAGGAGGTGCTCAATTTGAACTGCACATCTTTCTCTTTTGTCAGATTGTTGGCTGTGATCATCAGCTGGGAAGCCCTGTGAAAGAAGACAACTGTGGGGTCTGTGATGGCGATGGTTCCACCTGCCGGCTTGTTCGAGGCCAATATAAATCTCAGCTCTTGGCAAATAAATGTAAGATGTTGACTTGACTTTTACCTCAGTAGGAATATGACTGTTCTCCAAACCATAATATGTAAAAAAAAAAAAAAAAGAAGTGTTAGGTCCTTAGATTTTTAGTAACAACCAAAGCTATCCTAAAAAATGTTTTCTTGAACTTTCCTGGCCCCACCCTGGGAAATCGAACACAGTTAATTTCTGAATATTCCATCTTCTCCCAAGAAAAGGATTGGATCCTTCTGTTTTGGGAGCAGTTAAATAGGTTTGCCAGATATCACAAAGAACGTAGCTATTTTTCTTCACATATCAGAGGACAGCTCTACAGATGAGACTGGTTCCTGCAGCGTAATAGGAAAAAGCTGCACCTGCTGAATAATTTTTGCCTGCTCCCTTGTCTGTTAGATATACGCAACCCTCATTCTGTTTGGAATCATGCCAGTGGTAGCGGACAATGGGGCGCATGCTCGTGCAGTCGTCAGCGCTTTGAAAAATAATGAGACGAAATGTACATGCCATGAAAGCATGCAAAGTTGGAACATCCCAGAGTTAATTCATTCATGAAATAGGGTAGCTTGGGCCAAACTACTGCGTATTGTTAACCCAGCAACCTCTTTGAACTGGAAAGTCAGCTTGGGAGATTATGATTTGCAGTTTATAGGGCTTGGGGAGGTTAAGGAAACCCAGCCATTCATTTGCCAGTAGTTCTTCCGCATGAAGTCATGGGCTTTGATTTAGACAGCTACATTTACCATTCAGAAATGGTTCTGGAAGCATGCAGGGGGAAAAGCAATTCCATCCTAATCTTGTTCATTTTTCACTGCTAAATGTCTCTGCAAAACAGAAAGGGACAGTTTTTACTCCTGGCTGAAATGTAACATGTAGCACGCTATTAAACATTTGCTTTATTTATTTATTTTCCTCAATGTGCCAAAAGTGATTTCACCACTATATCTGCATCAGGTATGTGAGTATTTGTGTATATACCTTTAATTGTATTCTGATTTTAAAGAGGGGGGGGGAACGGTACGTTACCTAAACATCTAAAATCACATTTGGAATAGTCTTTGCTGAATATCTTATTCCATCTATTTATGTCTGATTGCTTTAAGGAATGTGAAGAGACATTTGTTTAAAGAATCAAGTTTGCTGTCAAACAGAATATTTTCTTGTCTAGAAAGTTCATGATACACCCTCAGTTAGCAGATCAGCATTTTTTGCAAGTTGTATATTGTTGTATGAAGTGAATACGGAGCAAAAAATAAAATAAAAAATAAGAATCCCACACAGGTGTTCTCTAAACGAATTGGATTTTAACTCCATCCCTGACCAATATAATCAAAGGCGACAGTTGCAAATGTTGAGGTAGAGGAATAATTGAGAAATTAATTTACATTCTTGGCCATTCTTGTGCCAAGGAAGAAAAATTATCATAGGCAACATGGCTTGCTGTATTCTGCTGATATTATGCTGGGAGAGAACAGAAGAACATTTTCACAAGTCGTGATGCTTACTGTAAATCAATTACAGTATCCTTCATCACAACCTACTGTATTTACTAGGCTGCAATAAGGATAGCACAGGCAAAATATGTCAAATGGCTTGAACTGCTTGGACAAAGGGCAGCTTTAAAATAGAACGATTAAGCCAATTTTTTTCCCAGATGCTTTCCTTGAATATAAAGGATTTTAAAATGCAGAAGTGATTACTAATTACGGTAATAGCTGTGGTAGAAACAGATATCAGCCCCTTTTCCATGACTGCTCTCTTCTTTATTTTCCTTTTTGTTGCCACCATTTATGTATCCTGCTTACATTTAGATACCTGCTCCCAGTTTTTAGTTCTATCCTTGCTACTTCTCATGCCTTGCTTCTCAGGTTTTTATCAATACTTAAAGGCAACATAGAGATTTAATTTGCCATGACATTTGGAAAATTGTCAACATGGCATTCACAGTTCATTGCGTTAGTGCCCGTGGTGGACGCAAGAGAGGAAAAACGATAACATGAAGGCCACGTTGTCATGATATTCAGTTTTGCATCAGATATCTCAATACGATTCACACCAATTCCATATTCGCATCAGTTGTATGGTGATCTCATGATTCATATGCCATCATTGGGAAAAACATATCTGATATCGTTCAACCTCACTTAGCTTTCCAGAAGGAAACTCATGGGAAGAAGGCATAAATTGATCCTTTTGATTAACCAGCAAATGGACTGGTACAGTTCTCCCCTTTCCTCCCTCCGGCCGCCTATGAGTAATTTTCATGTATCTGGAGATTAACTACACTTAAACTACTGCTCAAGCAAGAATGACTGAAAATGAATCTCAATCTAACTTGGTGAAGTATAAATGCTAAGCCATGCTGATCGCTTCAGTTGTTTTGCCTTAAAAAATTACTTCCCTCTGGTTTCCTCTTGTTCATCATTCCTTTTTTCTGTGAGTCTGTCTGCTTTTTCTTTCAGTTTGCAAACCTCAAGGCAAACCTCATCTCCTTTTTTTTTTTTTAATTCTCAGGGACAGCCTTTCTTAGAGAAGCAGAATAATAAATGAATAGGAGAACTATTGATTGAGTGCTAGGTTGACCATGCAGAAATGGTTGAGAGCAACAGGAGAAAGGATGCCAGAGTCTTGCAAGAAGCACACCTCAGCCACACAAAAAAAGCAAAGGATACTGTGCTTCCACCCTGTGTAATTTGAACTTTGGATATCCTTTGCAGCCCTAATGATTTTAAATAAAAGAAAACCAATTCTCCAGGATTTCTAGACGCGAATTCCCCACTTTTAGAAATTCTAGGTCAGTGGTGGCACCGAGTGCATCTTTTGCACATGCACAGTCGCGTGCGCATGCACAGTTTTGTGGGGATTTTGTGCATGCGTGGGTCTCACGTGGCTTGCGTGCGGGAGTCTCATGCATGTGAAGTTGTGCTCAACTCATGTGCAGTGTTTTTAGCACATGCAGTCACGCACGCACATGCAGTCATGCACATGCACAATCATGCAGGACTCACGCGCGCATGCACAGTCCGTGAATTGGGGTGACTGCTGGCATGTTGGCAGAAATGGCTCTGTATGCCAACTTAGGCACGCGTGCCATAGGTTTCGCCATAACGGTTTTAGGTGAACAAGTGTATTTAAATGGATTTCAGTAAGACAAAGAAGAAGAAGTTGGGTAGTCAAGAGTAACTAACTTAGATTTTCCCCTAAGAACCTTTCCCAATGAGCCTTTTATATATTATCCAGACCCTTTAAATAAAGTAAATACTGAATTGAATTCCAGAACTATTGAACGTCTGTATCTTCACTGCAATCCCATAATGACATTTGCACCAGTTCTGATTACTTCAGTGATCTCTGCTAAATTTATGAACAATTAATGGCTATTTTTATTCTTGTCTTCAGATTCCTCCCCTGTTGCATCTCAGCATGCGGTTCTTATAGTAACAACAAAAAGAAAAACAAGGGGAAAAATCTTTATAGTGGCTTGATTCCCATTTGTTCACTGTAAATATTGCAGATATCCTTTGGAAGCTAACTGAGCAATCCGGTGGGTGCCTGACTGCATGAACCTGTAATGGAGAAATATTATAGGACATGACCGGAGAGAGGCAACTGAGAGGAAATATGAACAAAAGCATATTTGAACTCATGGATTAAATGCCCAAGTGGGCATTTCAAAGTTGTGCTCTGAGTGATGTGGTAGTTGGAGAGACAAATACAATTGAAATACCTACGTGACTTAACTCTGTGAAAGTTAGAAAAATATATGTAGGGAGGAATTGTGGAGGAAATGAAGAGGTGCAAAAAGAGCACTTCCCTAGAAGCAGATCACAAAAAGGTCACATTCCAAGAATAATAAAGCAATCCTGTAATATTCGGATGTGGTTGTGCAATTGGAGTTGAGTTTCTACTAAAATTAAAGTAAGTTTTTACAGCCCAGGAACTCATAGAAGGAATACTTTAAAATATTAAGACATATTGTCATTGAAGGGGCATAATCTGGAACCCAGTGCACATTTTGTGTAAATGGAGCAGTCTAGTGTCACAATAAAAATGTTTTCTCTTGCACTCTGGTTGAGTTTGGAAGATATGCATTCTAATGTTACAAATTTAAACAATCAATCAAGAAATCAAGGAACTTCTGTGCTACATGGGAATGTTTTAAAAGAAAGAAAAGGATAAGAAATATTTTTTTTCTCCCAGGAATAAAGCAATGTAATAGAGATTCGGGGGTTTTCTAGAACTAAAATAGCATACCAGGAAAAGAAACTCAGGACAAAGGAAATGGTGAAGAAAAATTATTCTCTTTTCCTTTCTCTTTTATAAAGATTTCCCGGTGTTTCTTGGAAAAGGGAAAACAGAACAACAAAGTTTTTGTTTTAAATTAGTTGAGCGTAAGAACATTCATATAGCGATACACATTAAAATGCAAAACCTGATAGAATAGAATAGAATAGAATAACAGAGTTGGAAGGGACCTTGGAGGTCTTCTAGTCCAACCCTCTACTTAGGCAGGAAATCCTATACCACTTCAGACAAATGGTTATCAAATCTCTTCTTTAAAAACTTCCAGTGTTGGAGCATTCACAACCAATGGAGGCAAGTTGTTCCACTGATTAATTGTTCAAACTGTCAGGAAATTTCTCCATAGTTCTAAGTTCTAATAGGACTGTTCACTCTGTAACATATTCCCCAGTAAGGCCAAATACTATATTTTAAAGTTGTTTTTAAAAACATTTTGTCTGTAGATAATTTTATTCTTAGAAACCCTACACATTTTAACAATCCTTTCCTAGATAATACACGGCACAGGCCTGGGGACTGAGGCATTTTTGCTTTCATTTATAATTTTCTTTTAATTTTTGTTGGAAAGGAACATCTGTTAAGCAGGTAGCAGGAAAATGTCAGAGGCATCCTGTCACACTTAAGGGCTTCGCATTTTTTTAGCACTTTGAATTAGCAGATTGTGTGCCAAAAAAATATGCTGGAAATGTTTTTCTTTTTAAACATTCCAAACACACTGTTGGTTTCATCATATTGGATTCATTTTCTCTTTGTATCGGCATTTATTTTGTGCTTCTGCTTTGTGTCCATTGCTAAGAAAAAATAGGAAAGGGAAGGAAGAGGAAAAATGTCTGTAACACTGCAACTATTAGCCCCTAGAAGAAAAATAACTACTGTAGTATTCATGGGGCTGGTATATCAATCCCAGAGGGGCTGGAAACAGAAAAGTGGTGGGGTGGGAGAAGATATGTGTCTCTGGCTTGCCTCCTACACTCTTCTTAAAGGGGAAACATCTGGTTGGTGTCCTCTTTTTGCCTATAAAAATGAAAGATTACTTGAAAAGTTTGGCAGTTCAGCAATTGAGGGTCCTTCTCTACATCCCCCGTTTTTATTAGCCCCCTTATAGAATGAATCTGTTTGGTTTTTGTTTTTATTTTACCTCAGAACAAGCCAGTTTGGAAGCTGTGCTGAATAAACAGCACTGATTGATTCCTAGACATGCCCAAATCTATCCCAGCCACTTGGAGCAGCCTCAAGGAGATGGCGTCATTTTGGGGTGGGGTGGGGTGGGGTGGGGTGGGGGATTATAGAAAAATGTTCCTGTGGTACTCAGCAGGTGATATCAAATCCAAGCAGGTGATATCAATGGAAATTATTCCGCAAAATGATAGCCAAGGCCAGGGTCTAGGTATTGGGAAAGGAAACTTCAGACACAGTGGGTTTCACATCACAGAGAGTTTGAAACGAGAAATTTAGCCAAGAATATGTTCCATTCTCAAGAAGTTTCATTTTGGGAATTAATTAACTACTGTGCTGCTTTCTAAAAATGTGATATATTTGACTGACGTGGTGTGATAAGTGAAAACAGCCACTATGATTCATAAACCATAGATTATGACCTAACAGGATGCAAGTACCTTGTCAAGCTCTGTTTTGGGTATATCTGGTTGCGTAAACCCAATTATTAAGGTTTGTGAACAGTATTTTATTCCTTAACATAATCTGTGAATTCAGTTTATTGCATTTAATTCCACAAATTAAAGCAAACAATAGGTTAATACATCACGTAAACACAAGGAGTGAGACATTAATGTGTCTCACTCAGAAGCAAATCCCAATATGTTCAGTAGAATTATTATCCTGTAAGAGTTCATACGGCAAACAAATCTCACATAGCTATGAGACTAAAAACCAGAAAGCTTTTTAATTAGTGAAATTGTAGAAAAATTGGGGGGAAAGAACCAGATATAAACTGCAGTAGCCATTGGAGAAAATTACAAGTCTCACGTTAATAGAGGGCAATCAGCTACACAAAGTGTTTTCATCCACACAATAAACATAAAAACATATAATAATATATAATAAAGATTCTTATCTGGCAATGCCCTAATGTAATTTCTGCTGAGTTTAAGTTGAGGAGCCTGTATCTATGTCAACTTATTACATATTTATTGCCTTGCCAAAATCACAGAGAACCAAGGGGCTAAAGAGAGATGTTCTTGCTAATATCAAACATTAAGATAGTCTAGACCAGGGGTGGGCAATTATGGCTCCTTCATGATTCGTGGACTTTAATTTCCAGAATTCCTGAGCCAGCAGGAATTGAGTCATATTATTGATATGATAATATGACTCAACACTCCCGGCATAGCTCTACACCTTTACCAGCTTGGCTTTAAAAGGGGCATTGAAATTCTTCTCTTGGCTTTGGTGGAACTGAGCACAAGGCAAAATAAAACTTCAGCAGGATTTTCAGTCTACTTGACAACACGTGACAGGTTGGGTCATTGTTTCAGATATATTTCCTTACTTAAATAGAGAAACTGAATGACCATGGGCAGGCAAAAAAACCCTGTAGGAATGGGAGTACTAATGGCTTCCCCAGTGACTTTTTCCTTATAGAAAAGTGGCAGGGAGCATTGGAATGATGATCATGTAACCACAACAGTATAGCAACACTCAGGCAGTCACAGCTTTGCCAAATTTCAGTTCCCCAGGAGTGATAGATCACCATTTCACCCAGTGGAAGGTTACAAACAATCAGACAGTTTTAGTAGTACATTATACAGTTTCCATATCACAGAGTGAAGGAAGGCATATCAAAAGCCCCTTTGACAATGTTGAGTTCACTGGAAATTAAAAAGAAAATAAAGAAAAATTGTGGTTGTTTGTACTTCAAATGACCTGAAGATAAACACAGACTTTCTATTTTCACAAGTCTCATTCCATTAACTTCTTTTAAACCTATTATTATATTACAGAGACCAAAAAGGTCTTGCTAACACATTTTAATATTTGAAAATGGAAAAACATACTTGCAAAAAAAAGGACTTTAAAAGGGCATTTCTGTTCGTTTGTGAGTTTATGATAACATTTTAGAGTGTAGCTATGATTAGCTCTGCATAAAATAAATACAAAAACGAACTGGCTTCCAGCAAATATTCTTACATCATTATTTTAAACCAGTTTAAAAGATGAAACGATTGAAAGAAGAAAAGTGTTGAAAGGAAAGTTGAGTTCACACTAACCAGGATCAGCAAGCTGGTTTTTTTGAAATAAATAAAACCAATAATAAATATATAAATAAATGGGGGGAAATGCACTTTTGGGTGGGTATTTCAGAATTGGCCACTGATCATACAACATCTGTGTTTACAAAGAAACCATTTAGAGAGTACAGAAGTTTGCTGAATATATAAAAAAAATAACGAAACCAAAGACTTAATAATTTATCCAGAATGTCTCCCATTGGTGAGTTTGGTGCCCTTGGAGGCTCACACGCACCACACGAGGGGCATGGTCCTTGAAGTAAGATATACTTGTCAAAACTAACGGTTGTCAAGTCGGATATCATCCTTACAAGCTAACTGTATTGTTCAACCATGCACCGTGTGAAAAAAAATCTTGCTTTTATGTATCTGAAAATTTTCATTATTACATTTCATTGGAGACTCTGCAACAAGGAGGGAAATAGCTATCTTCCTACTGTCTCACAGCAACCTTTGATTTCTATTATTTATTGCTTATTAGAGATTATCACTCAACTGACAAGATCTCTTGGCAATTTATTTATGCACATCTGCCATTTGTTTCCTGTTGGCAACTTTCCTATACAGGAATTGCTGTAACCCCAAATTGTAAAACTTTTACAATTCCCGGTAGGATGACTAAGCTGCTCTTGGTATTTTTTTTAATCTGTTGCACTAGAATTGTGTATTGAGTTTTGCTTTTTGACGCAAGTGTGCAATTAAGTATTAGAAAAAGCACATAGAGATCCATGCACATATAACACACAAATATTTAATACTGTTAAGTATTCTATGGCTGCTTTGATCTTCCAAGGGATCCCTATCTTAGCAGGATACATAGAGCATAAATGGTTATAAACATTGAAGCATAAAGAAAGGGAAAGTTAGGAACCAACTACTTATTTTTTCTTTTCACGTCTTTTTTCTTTTCCTTTTTCTTGTTGGTTTTCCTAAATTTTTAATAAACACAAGCAACATTAAGTAACAATACACAGTTGATGTTTTAGTATTAAGAATTAAGCTTAAGAGAGAAATGTTTATTATGTCATAAATCATTTGAGCATTTTGCAGTTGTTTATGAAAACTACATTCAGCTCTAGGTGTATATTTTAAACAACCTTAAACTGAAGACCAGTTTGATCTAGTGCAGAGGTCTGCAACCTTTAAGACATAAAGAGCCACTTGGACCCATTTCCAAAGGAAAAAAAAACCTGGGAGCCGCAAAACCATTGCGACCCTAACCCCACCATCACAGTCCTCCTCCCCAACATTGC
>JAEANM010019052.1:0-12468 GCA_017656035.1 Myanophis thanlyinensis | reverse complement strand
TATATAATGGTATTTTAAAATTTACTATATACTTAGGTTTTCTAACTAATTGTAGAACATATACTGCTTTATACAGTCAGAACTACATATTACAGCTTTTTAGTAGTCAAAAATTACATTTTTATTCCTTTATCTAAAAACTATTATATTAAGACTAAATGAAAGCACAGTAATTTCTCTACAGAACTAAAATAAAGCAAAGTTAAATGAGAACAAGCAAGTTTAAAAAAATGATAGCACAATAAAAGATCATGGTCTCTATCTAGATTACAATGGAAAATAGTTAAATGCTACCTTTTATTATTGTAAGGTTTATTCTCACAGATTTCTGGTGACAAGTAATATGGTGTTCCTATACAAGTTCGAGCAAGTTCCACTGTACTAAAATAAAAAAATAAAATGGTATTAATCAAATAACCATCTTAAATTATATTATTACAATCGAGGCAATGGTGATTGTTTTAAAGTTACCTATTCAGAACTCTAGCTATTCCAAAGTCTCCCAACTGTATTGTTCCATCTTTGGTTAAAAATATATTCTAGAGTAGTAGAAGAAAAAAACATAATACTATTATTTTTTTAAAAAATATGCACAATAGTTTGATTTTAACTCAGAATTTACAATTATAGTTAGAAACTACTCTTGTCTGAATGCACATGATATTATTCAGAGATAACATACAGTTTACAATGTTTAGTTTTGGCTTGTATTCTGTTAATCCAATCACTGTAGTTTAAAGATCCATTGTTTATAAGATAAGTTGTAGACAACACAGCAATTTTGCTGTATTCAAACATGGCTACATAATGTGAAGTGCAAATCCAGTTATTCAGTCCCAAACGTCTCCAAGTGAAGCATGCTTGCATTTTTCCTATGCTATTTTCCAATCTTTTATTTTGACGCAAATTAATGCACAGAATCAAGTAATCTTTTTAGAAACTTATCTCATCTTATGACTTAAAATGCATATCAGCCTCTAAGCAGGAAAAAAAGATGCTTGATTGAACTTCAGGAGCCATCAAATTATTTAACTATGATCATATAATAGTTAATGTACAAATAGCATATTTTCAAAAAAAAGTTGCAGTCCTTCTAAGACATGAAGTTAGACTTATATACCGCTTCATAGTGCTTTACAGCTCTAAGTGGTTTACACAGACAGCAAATTGTCCCTAACTATTTGGGTCCTCATTTAAATTAATATAACTATTAAATTCATGATAGATATAGAAATATACTATGGACATAATATACTTAGACTTCAGCAAGACAAAGTAGACCACAACCTACTTCTTGGTAAGCTAGAAAAAAGTGGGATAGACAGCATCACCACTGATTGACAAACCGTACTCAACGAGTAGTCCTTAATGGGTCTACGTCTACATGAAGGGAAGTAAGCAGTGGGATACCACAAGGTTCCATCTTAAGCCCAGTACTCTTCAATATCTTCATAAACAACTTAGATAAGGGAATAGAATGGGAACTTATCAAATTTGCAGATGATACTAAGCTGGCAGGAATAGCTACCACCCTAAAATAGGGGTTCACCAATCTTTCGGACCTCAGGGACCACTAAATTCATAATTTTAAAGCCTGCGGACCACTAATATGAATCCAGCACACTGCTCGCTGAAGCGCCTGGATTCCAAATGATGCAATGGGGGCCTTCAGGCACTTAGCTTGGCCACCTGTTTCTGCAACCTCTCTCTCTCTCTCATCTTTCTCTCATCTCTTTGTCTCTGTTTCTCTGCCTCTCTCATTTCTTTCTCTTTTTGTCTGCCTCTCTCTCATATCTCTTACCTCTTTCAACTGTCTCTCATCTTTCTCTTTCTGTCTCTCTGTCTCTCACCTCTCTCATCTGTCTCTCATCTTTCTGTCTCTCATCTCTCAGTCTGTCTCTGTCTGTTTCTATCTTTCATCTCTCTCTCTCTCTCATCTCTCTCTCTCACACACACACATACATTCTGATTCTCCGGTGCTCTCTGGGTCTTGTGGGCAGTTCTTCAGCCTTTGTTTGTGCTGGACGCACTTCAGTTATTCAGGGAGACACACAACCTGCTCCAACAGCAGTGGCGGAAACAGCCAGGTTGGGCCAGTGTCTCGGTGTTTCTCTTAGGCCTCCCACCTGAAGGCCTCACAAAAGTAGAGAGCCAGGCCCGAAAGGTGGCTGAGCCTCCCCCACACCCCTAGGCAGCCATTTGGCTAAGCACAGTAAGTCTGGGATGGATTTCCCTGCCCCATTGGCCTTATCTTCCAGTTACAACTCGTGATATTCGCACCAGTCCACTATTAATGCTTGCACTCAGCTGAAGGGTGGGCTGGTGGGTGAGCGGGGCAATATGGGCAGCACAGCCTCGTTCTCACGCAGTCTGGATTAATTGCTTTGGCAGGCCGTATCTGCCCTCGGGGCCATAGTATGAGGATCTCTGATTTAGTTCAATGTAAAAATGCAAAAAATTGTTCTGCAGACCACCAAATTTTTCTCGCGGACCACTAGTTGGTGACCTCTGAACTAGATTACCTACAAGATCCCTTCCAACTCTGTTAATCTAATCTAAACTATTGTTTTGAACAAGTCATCTCTCCAGTTTGAAGAATTGTTCAGATCTGATTTTTTATTTCATGAATATTAATGAGCACAAGGGTTCAGCATGCCTATTAAAATTCCACATAAAATGGTTATATCTAACTTACCTGTGATTTTATATCTCGATGCAGAATTTTTCTATCATGTACATGCTTCAATGCTAAACATATTTGTACGAACCAATCCATGATCTATAGTTGCAAAAAAATTGCTTAAGACAATTATATTTTAGTATCAGATTAAAATAAATATTAATCTCAGGGAGTTTGTGTTTTCCTTACTATCAAAATTATTTTAATTAAAAAAAAAAGAAAAAAATCACAGATAGTGTATTTCAGAATACTGTATAAGGGAGGAATGGGAACCTTTCCAGAAACCTCTCAAGACTTACTATTTCAAAATGCTGCATAGCATAATGAGTCCTTGTCTCTTCAAAGGTAAGAGTAAGGAAAAGTATTGGAGAATGAAATTCCCATAGACAGGAATGTCAGCTTCATTAGCTCTTTTTCTTTCCTTTTGAAAAGACAAATCGTCGTCAAGCTAACATTTAGGCAGAAGCCTCTTCAAATACCCTGAATGGCTTTTTCCCTTAGAACTGTATGTTACTCATAGACAGAACTTCAGGAGAGTGGAGGCTTTATAATAGTATCAGACACACAAATATGATAGTTCAGTAAGATATTTTTTCTCTAAAAAACAAATACTGAATTGAAGTTCATTCATCACCATCAATCACTGACTATGAATCCGAAGTCAGGAACTATCCTAAAGACAGCTCAGTATCTTCAGTTCCTAGCCACTGGAATGCACTACATAGGGCAAGATCACATGGTTTTCAGACTTTTTTTCTTTTGAAGTTAATAGCAGCAATTGAGCAGCAATTGGGTGTAGAACAGGATGTCAAACTTGATTTCATTGAGGGCCCCATCAGAGTTGTGTTTAACTTTGGGGGCCAGGAGGGGGATGGCCAGGGTGGGCGTGGCCAGCTCAACATCATTCATGCCTGGGAGTGCTCTGCCAGCAAAAACAGGTTCCTGAGGTCAGTTTTTGGCTGCAATGGCCTCCTGCAATCCTCTGCCAGTGAAAATGGAGCTCAGGAGGGCTGCATGCAGCCCTCCTGAGCTCCATTTTCCCTGGCAGAGGTACTGCAAAGCCAGTCGTTTGCTATTTCCAGGGCAGCCCTGCGGGCCAGATCTAAACACCCTGCAGGCCAGATCTAGCCCCCAAGTCTTGAGTTTGAAACCCCTGGTCTAGAATGTCTGATGCTAAGCAACATGGTCCTGAAGTGCAGTATCACGATTGTGCTGCTTAGAAACAGCAATTCCAGTACTTCTGGTTGCCACTGTTAAGGAAATCTAATGCTGTATGACATCATATGATCTCCTGTTGGCTTTGACTTTGCTTGTCAGAAGCTGGCCATGAAGGTTGTAAATGATGATCATGTGACAGTGGGGATACTGAGATAGTCAGAATTACTTTGAGAATTATTCATAAGTACCATTCATTCAGAACTATTGTAAGTTTCAATGATTGTTCAACGTTATTAAATGTGGCCCACCTGTATTCAAATTTACCAAGACTGAAAGAATAAATTTGAGTATCAGCAACTCATCATATTGATGCCTTACTCAGCGATTAAAGATGCTAAGCTTGTCAGCTAGAGAGCTGACAGCCTGGATTGGAACCCCAAGCTCCATCCAATGAGGCGAGTTCCTGTTACTTGCCCATCTAGCAGTTTGAAAGCATGCAAATGCATGTAGATTAATAGATACCACTTTATGGGAAGTAATAGCATCCTGTGCACCTTTGGCATGTAGCCATGCTGGCCACATGACTATGGAAAATGTTTTTGAACAATGGTGGTTTCCTCAGCCAAGAAATGGAGAGGGGCACTGTGCCTTAGCCTTGGACACAACTGACAGGGAAACTTTAACCTTTTTTATAGTGTTTGTTTCTTTTCTATGTTGTGACTTTTCACACGTTGTCCATTTTTTAATGAAGACTAAAAATATGATCAGTGACAATAATAAAGATTAAGTGTATTTTCAACATTATTTTACTTATTCATGAATCAATCTCTTCTCTTTTCTAAGCAAGCAAAGCACAGCAAGACCTTGTCAGTGTAGATATATTCATGAACTGGACTAGGCATAGTAACAAGGTCTGCCAATGGGAGCGGATTGGTGACTGAAATGGCCTGGAGCCTGGGTGTGGCTTAGCTCTGCAGCTCTGAGTCTGGGCTGAGCTCTGAAACTGAAAGCATTCTCTCCTCTCTGCCTGTGTTTTGCTTGTATTTGCTACCACATTGGAAAAACCTGCTTTTGGTGTTGTATACTTACTTCATGTGTTATATTATATATAAAGAGAAGTTAATGAATCCTGCTGAATCAATTACTTTTGTGTGCTTTCTGGATGTGATTGCTGCTGCAAACTCTGACAGACCTTTTGTATTTAATACAATTTTTTCTAGACTTGTCCAAGCCATCTAGAAACTAGCTTGTGTTTGGATCCAGATAATATCAGCTTCTTTGAAGGAGTGTGCAGTTCTTCAGCTTTTGGTGAGGCAAATGGTAACCAGCTCAAGCAACCATAGCTAGATCTAATAATCTTAGACAAATATAATCCATTCTCCATCTTTCCATTCCTTGGAAAGACAGTGGTGAGAGCAGTCAGGATTTAATTTCAGAGGATTGGAGGAAGATTATTTCGACTTTTTCCAGTCAGGTTTCAGGGCAGGGTTTAGAAAATGGCATTAATGTGCTTGTTGATGACCTATGGTGAAGAGAAGATAGGAAGGGTGTGACCATCCTCGTACTCCTTGGTCACTCACCAGCTTTCGACACAATTGACCTTAATATCCTTTTGGACCAACTTTCAGGACTGGAAGAGGCATCCTTTTATGTATTTGTCTCATTTCTCTCTGGTTGGTTTCAATCAGTATTGGCACGCAGGGAGAAATTACATACAGGGTCCTTCCAATTTAGCCCAGTAAGGTGGATGTACTCCCACCAATAAAAGAATGTCATCTTGAGAATCAGGAAGCACAAGCTTTCTGGAACAATCTTACTCCAGAGATTTGTGTGGCTTCCACATTTATATTATTCAGGAAATCACTGAAGATCAAGTTGTTCTCCAGCGGTTTTGGAACAGGATGATTGTAGAGCTCTTTTTTGTTTTCCTTTATTTTGGTCTGAACTATTTTGTTGTTGTTTTGCTCCTGTGAGTGACTATTTGTTCTATGTTTTTTTAGTTGTGAGTCACACCAAGAGTCATTTAGAAGATGGACAGCCTATAAAATAAATAAATATCCTAATTTCTATTACCTGGTCTTCTGAAAAAAATACTCCTTTTTGTGCATTTATTTTTTTAAACAGATCTCCTCCTTCACAATAATCCATTACTATATACAGGCAGCCAGCTTCTGTAACAAAGAAAATAAAATAGTTGGTGTTTATTTATATTATATATTATTAATAAAGTAATGTCTTAGTTTCTCATTTCTAATAATTACATATTTTCAAGGTAATGAAACAGATATGGTTACCTTATAATCATAACTCAATAACATTCTCTTAGATATCCTACTGATCAGCATTACAGATAGTCGAGTTACGAATGTAATGGAGCCTGCCCATTCCATTCGTACCTCGAGGATTTGTGGGAGTGAATCTCTTACCTTGAATGAGATCACTCCCTGCTTTCACCCATGCATTTGCTAATGATTCATTAAGTGCACATGAGGTATCTCAGGCGGTGAAGGCCATGGGAAGGGGTGGATAGTGATGCCTCCAAGGCCTCCTCAACCTACTAAGATACCTCATGCTTCCCACTCCCTGCGGCACTGGACTCACCTTGCAAAAATCTGTCTCCTCTTTGCTACGATTTCTTTTGCTTTTAGGGAGAGAAGAGTCAATGGAAGCTCCTGGGCAAGAAAAGTGTTTGCAGCCTGTCTCCTACTCCTCCCTCTCCCCCCAAATCCTTTCTGCCACCACCAGGACACTATTTGCCCAAACGGAGACCTGACAGAGACTGGATGCTTCATCTATGTGCAAATGGGGCCTTTGAAAATGGAGGGATTTGCTCTGTTTTGAAATGCCCCATAGACACCTATGAGACCTTTGAAAATGGAGGGCAGAATGGGAGGGGGAAGGTGTGAGGAGCAGGGGTGGGATGAATAGGGTGAATGTTCCAGACCTGCAGTTGTGATGGTGCTGCAACATTCATAATTTTGGGAGTTGCTTGTAAACACTAGGGGGCACTTATCTCGTAACTTCGAATGGCCGCTAAATGAAAGCTTGTAACACGGGGATTTGCTGTACTAACCTCATCAGCAGACATGGAATTGCAACATAGACAAGAAATCCAGCTAGAAAACCTGAGTAGTAAAAATACTATTTAAGCAAATTCCGACAATATCTTTAATCAAGTTTCTCTTTTAAAACTTCTGGATCGGACTTCAAAATATCAGTTTATCATTAAGACTTACCTTCAAATGATTCTCTATACAAAACAATATTTGGATGTTTCATATTTGCCAAAACAGCAACTTCTCTTCTTGATTCTTCTCTTTCTTTATTTGACATCTTAAAAAAAGAAGCACTACTTCTTAAAATTAATTTGTAAATAGAATAATGAAAAGGAAACATAATTTGAGAGACATACCTTAGATATGTTAATTTCCTTAATAACATACTGTTTGCTATTTTCCTTTGCTTTAACCAGAATTGCTTTCCCAAAAGATCCTTCGCCAATCTTCTGCACCTTAATATATTTGTCCATAGTAGCTTTTTAAGGCATCCTTATTCATAAGCTATGGAGAAAATCAGTTTATTCTTTTAGCATTTGTTACATCAAAATTACATTCTAAACTGGTCTCTGAATCACTCCATTTAAAACTATCGAGATTTAAATATACTATAACTTGAATATTTTTTTTGTTTCAATTAAGCTATACTTAGCTTGTGTTCATTTGTTTGGTTTGTTTTATAGTTGTTTTTCAAAGAATGGGAAACACAGGAGTAGTTGGCTTATTAATAATTTACAAAATATACAAACACTAGTAACAATTAGAGAATCCATATTATTTCCAAAGTAGCACTAAAAAGAATTAGTTTTTATTTACAGCAAATTGCCAATAAGAAAGGAGAAATTCTGCATTATAAATCTCAAAATTTTCTGTTTTGGAAAAATTGAATGCTTCCATAAACCTCTTAGTAAGATCGGCAATTATCCAAACTTCGAAGGGATTCAACTGCCAAAAGTATAAGGAGACAAATAATACAGTAATGAGAAATTTTAGAGCAGTGCAAAACATTCAAATGGAACTTCACAGAATATATTGGTATAAACTTTTTAAACAGGGGGTCAATTCAAGATCCCTCAGACTGTTGGGGGACTGGACTGGCTGGGTGGGCAGAGCTAAGTGCTCATGTGACTGGGCGGGCATGGCTAGGTGGTCATGTGACTGGGTGGGCATGACCAATTTAGCAGTCCATTAAACAATATACACAAATTAAACTTTAACTTGTTTTGCTCCTGGGGCTGTTTTATTTGCTTTTGTTTGCATGTTGCTCTTTAGCTGACTTCTTTTTATTAGATCGTTTTTAAGTTGGTTAGGAGTCTAGTCGTCCACTTCAGGAAACTCTGTTTTGCAGCAATCTTCTCAGCCCCAAGGAGCTTACAATCAACAAGTCTCAGTCTCACTTTCTCTTGTTTTCTTCTCTCTCTGTCTCTCTGTTTCTCTCTATCTTCTTTCCACTATTTGACCCCCTCTGGAGAAATTAAGATTTCAAGTACAACTAAAGTTGAAGAGCAAACGGGGGTGGGGAAGAGAAATCAGGACAATGAATGCTTGATAGGTATAGAGACGTATCCCAGGGCACTGCTAGCAGCAGCAGCAGTGGGGACGGGGGGGGGGCACCTCCCAGGCCCCAGTAGCACTCTGCTGGCCAAAAATGGGATGTGCAGAGGTCTCCCTGGGCATCCCCGTGACCAGTTTTTGGCCTTCCTGGCCCCCAGAAGCACTCTGCCAGCCAAGACAGGTCCCGGTTTTGGCCTTCCCCCGTCTCCAGAAGCTTTCTGCCTTCCCTTCCAGTTCCAGTTCATGAAGGTATGTCCTATGCTTGGCCAAAGGGTGATGGCCAGCGGGTGGGCAGGACAATGTGGGCGGAGCAGCCTTGTGATCTTGAGCAGGCCAGATTAAAGGCTTTGGCGGGCTGTATCCAGCCCATGGGCTGTAGCTTAAGGATCCTTGGTATAAACAAAGGTCCTCCTCAAATTAAAATTTCTACAACTTCAGAAATGAGAACCAGTTTGGTATAGTGCAACACCAAAAATTAAAGCACCAAGCTATAAATCAGAAGCTAATTGGGGGATCTTGATCCAGTCAATCTCTCTAAACCACTGGTATTAAACTCACAGTATCATGCTGCCATCATGTTTTGCAACATTTTTCCCTTTGCAGAGCTGGGGTGGGAGTGGTTTAAGCGTGACACATCTGGCCTGCAGGCCATCAGTTTGACACTCCTGGGGTCTAAACCTTAGAAAGAAGGCAGCAAAAAACTATTTCTGAAAAAAAATTGCCTAGTACACTACAGGTACTTTTCTAGCAATTGCTAAGGTCAATGTAGTTATTTGAAGGTTTTCCAGACAATTTGCATATCTACGTATACATGCATTTTTTCTTCACTGCAATGGCATTTTTGTATATGCATACACAGAGAATGCATATAACCATATCGACCCCTGCAAAAGACATACTAGCATAATGTTTCAAAGAGGATGCTTCACCTGCATTAGTATACTTTATGAAGTATCCTGATAGCTTTGACAATTTTGAGTTAAAAAAACCCAGAAATTCAGTGTAACGATTTTGCTTTTAAAATCCAGAATTAAGGTTATTTTATGTTGCCACAAGCCACCTAAAACAGAGAATTTAGAAACTGATCGTGTACCAACATAATTTTTTGTGTTTTTTGTGTTATCAGTTAAATTTTAGCTATGTGAACTCAGGGTAACCGGGATAGAAAAAATGCTCAGTTTGTCCTGACCCAGTATAACTTATACAATATATTAACTTTTTAGATGACATTGCATAATGTCATTTCTAAGGATAAGGCACATCACCAAAGAAGTAACTTTTTAATTTTCAAGTATAGCTTGAATTAACCAAAGATAGTTTAGGTGCTTTGTTTGAACGGTTTCTATTCTGAATGTTGGAATTCAAGTCTTCTTTGGGAATAGCTCCCAAGTAAAGTTTTGGGTTGTCAATGAAAAAGTTTATAATTAAGAAATATTACCTTATATAAACTATGGGTAAATACAATACTTAACTGCCTTAAATTAAGCTATTAGGGTTTGATCATATTTAGGGAATGAAAGTGCCATGATATATTAGAATATTACCTATTGATTTTTCTGGATCTGGAGTTCTATCAGCTTATCCTCTCTGAATGTCTAACTATAGTGAAAAGTGGAACTGTTTTGCAGAAACTCAACCTTTACTACCTGATGAGTAGCAGAATGTATTAGTAGAAGTTTTATTCTGCCTCAAAGGAATCAGTTTACTCTAATTACCAATAAGCATTTATTGTATATCTGAAACTAATTTAGAGTCATTGGGTAGAAAATTAGGATGTACTAAATCTAAATTCCCACAGCACCTGCTAAGGTGGGAACTAACAATATTCAAACTGGGGTGGGTGGGGGAGATGCTTATATAAACATAGGGCAGAGGACTCCAACTCTTAAGGCTGGGAAAAAGAATGGCCAAACATCTGTTGATATGAAAAAGTGAGAGGCCGAGGACAAGAATCCAAGTATGCTGAATATTGAAGCAGGCAGAGTTGATTTTCTGCATAGTTCACTTGTGTAGAATAAGGCAACATTTAGCCGGGTCATGTCTATGAAACTGCTGACATAAGTAAGCTCCTGAATATACAGTTGTCTTGTGTAGTCATACACCTGGTAACTAGTAGATAAAAGATAGCAAACAGAAATCCCAATAACAAACAGACTTATCCAATCTGTTATACAGTACAGCTATCCCTGTTCAAAACAAGCTACATTATTGTTTTAAAATAAAGGTTTGCTACTTGGATGATTCTAGGTAAATCATTTTCCACAACCCACCATAGAAGACTGGGGGAGAAATTCCTGATGTGTTTGTTTATAACATGCAAGTCATTTTGATTTCAAAGAAAAACTATTGCATTTACTAAACTGCAGTAAAGACATTTTCAAGGATGTAACGAGTTTTTAGCATTCATCCTTGAATTCATCTTAACAGCAATTGATAGCACAAAGCGAGATTTTAACTTTCTCAACAGACTTTCACGTTATGATAGTTTCTGAATACTAATACCCGTTTAATAAACTGTGGATAAGAATTCTCTAAATAATCATTTATATTACAATATCTTCCGAAATTGCGTCCCCTGGTTCCCAACACAGCTGCCCGATTCTGTGATTGGTAACCAGAGGCCTTCTAGCTTCAGAATGACCATTGCAGTTCTGGCTTTGACACACCCATTCCGGAGAAAAAAACTAAGACAAAAAATTGAGGTACGGTAACTTACAAGGCAAGAGCCGTGAGCGCTCGTCCAAATATCAACTCTGCTGTAAGAAAAAAGCCATCCGAGTCCCGCTACAAGAAGCTTTCCACGTCTCCGCACAACCTCATTAGTGAGCACATCTCGTTCTTCAACTACTTCAACCGAGCCTCAATCTTCGGTCCCACCTCTTTCAGTTTGCTATAGGAAGGCGATCTAAAACTTTCTCTCTCATTGGACAAAATGGGACCTATGAGTTTAGATGTACCAGATAGGGAGAGGCACATTAATTGCTTACAACTTCACCCTAGCAACGGCGAGGGAAAGGCCACGTGACGACGTGGAAGCCTTAGAAAGGAGGTGGAGACCAGCGCAGGCTAGTTTAACGGACGATTCGTTTCTACTGCATATTGTATTTACATTGCACGCGTTTTGGTACTTTGTTAGTACTATGTGTACTAATTCAGAAGCTTAATTCTTCCCATTTTCATCTAACTCTTCTAGCCCCAATTATTAAATCCAACCCACAAATTTATTGAAGATAAGTACCCTGAATTGGCATATTTAAAATAAGCACTCTACTAGGGAGGATAGCCACAATCAAAATGACCATATTACCAAAATTACTACATCTATTTCAAACAGCTCCAATAAAATTAGAAAAAAAATTAGAAAAATTAAATAGGATAATTAGGAAATTTGCATGGCTGGGTAAGAGGCCAAGAATAAATATAAAAACGCTCCAAGATAGCAAGAGCAGAGGAGGCCTTGGGGTCCCAAAATAGGAACTATACTATCAGGCAACGGGAGGACTGGGTAAAATTAGAAAATAAAAGGATATTGACAATAGAAGGAATAATTTACAGGTAGGTTGGCATGCATTTCTATGAGACAAACATAATAAAACATTCTTTCGGCACCAAATTAGGCATTGATTGGAATATGGGGGAAGGTAAATACTACATAAAATTGCCACATTGGGTCTCACCTAGGGAAGCAAAAATATATCTAAACACCTTAGAAAAAGAAAAAGATATAATTATTGGATAATCAGGGGAATCTTAAAGGAAAAATTAAAGGAACAAGGTATAATAGATTTGTGGCCATGTCTACAAACACAAATGAGATATAAAAAGGATAAGGGAGAATATGGAATACAGGTAATACCACAAAAATTAGATCAAATTTTATTAGCCAAAGAGGACAAATTTATAACCAGAGCATATACAGGTGAAACTCAGAAAATAGAATATCTGCAAAAGTTCATTTATTTCAGTAAATGCAACTTAAAAGGTGAAACTAATATATGAGATAGACTCATTACATGCAAA
>JAEANM010019051.1:0-12469 GCA_017656035.1 Myanophis thanlyinensis | reverse complement strand
GGATCTTGCTGCTCTCAAAAAAAGATATATTGTTTGATGTTTGTTTGTGTAGTTGTTTGTTTGTTTGTCGTTGAAAAATTAATAAAAATTTTATAAAAAAAAAAAAGAATAGGAAAGTGTCATTCTGCATCCAGAAAGTCAGTTTAAAAGATCTGTGTTGCATATATTTTATATAATATTATTGAAAATCTATGTTGTAGCACTTTATAGTAACAAAGTTCTTCTTGGGATTAGAAAAACTTCACATACTGTCTCCATTTGTAAGCCTCCCAAAAAAACTGTTTATAGCCTAAGAAATGATACTTTGGCTCCATTTTTAAAATTGTCTTAGCTTCTAAGACAGTCATTTATATATGATAGTTAATTATAAACTCTTAGATTTGGTGCATTCTATTTTATTTATACCAGTAAGATTTCTTATCATAAGATGCAAATTATGCACAAGATACTTTTGCAAGAACATAATTCCTATTTGGAAATGGACTACTACTCTTGCCATAAATGAGTTTAGATAATAAGAGAATGTGGTCAATGAATATATCAAAATAAGATTAAAATATACCATACATACTCCTGCACGTACTAAGGCAGGATTGCTCTGTGAAATCAACAAACCTTAAATGCCATAAATTTTTCATGATTATGGGCCTTGGACCTTTACCACATAATAAATCAGTTAGTACTTTGTTATTTTGCTGTGTGATTGCATCACACCTTCCTGCATCCATGGTACTGTATTCCAAAAGCAACGGTAAAATTATTATTATGCTTTAAACTGGCACAAGTACATTTCAGATGATTCAATAAAAAACAGGTCAGCCTCCAGGCAAATATTTCATAAGAGTGCTATATCTCATAATGCAGATTGGTCATAGCTGGATTAAAGAGTGTGTGGGCTCTGATTTTTCCGGCTGCAGAGAATGCTTAGCTTTAGGACTAAGCTTGTGCCCATTAGGTAGCCAGATACCTATATTATACTTCTGAAATAGCAAGAAAATGTAAGCCACGTGTGTTTTAATGTGGAAAATAACATCCTTTAATATAAGCAGATGCTCTCTTTCCTCCTTTAGTTGTGATGAAGATGGAGTTGGAAGGAGCTTGGAGCATATCTACTCCAACTCTCTGCAATGTGCAAGCAAACCAATGAAAGTTGCTATTCAGATTCTTCTTAAAAATTCCAGAGATGGAAAACAACATTTGAGAATCACTGATAGCCTTCCAATGTTGTTCATATCTTACCATATCTTACCTTAAGCCTAACCCTAAGCTATAACTAATAATGAGTGTATAATAAGTATATACTCATCATTTCTAATCCTAATTATATAACAATAGAATATAATTCCAGACCATATTATTTAAGGCACTCATGTAGGGTATCTGAACCTTATTATCAGATCTCGCTTCACTTTTTTTTTCTTGAGACCAAACTTCCCAGGTTCCTTTCAGCCAATAGGGCATGTCATCAAGCCTTTGTATTATTTTTGTCACCTTCTTCTGAACCTTTTCTAACCTATCAATATCTTTCTGGAAATATGATGCCTGGAATGCTTAAAGCTCTGGATCTATTTGGAACACTCATTTTCACCAGATGAGACATATATTATTAAAAAATTGAATCCAAAAGCCACATACATTTTTCTTCTGTGATCACAACTTAAGTATTTTTTGGAATATAAAAGGAAACTCAAATGAGAATTTTCTACAAATTATATTAACTATTTCTGTGTAATTCCACAGCATCTAGAAAATAAAACAAATGGTCCAAAGTTTTATCAATTCCTACAGCTGACAAAATACAGTTAAATGTATATTTTATTTCAATGTTCATTCTTTCATTGCTACCGGGAAAAGTAATCCCTATTCATTTACTTGGGATAATGTGTATAATGTTTGGAAACAAACTAAAATAGAAGCAATCCATTGAAGCATGAAGATTATGTTGCAAGTGTTGTAACAGCAGGAATATGCAAACCAACTTTGGTAAAGCTTTAACGGGATAAAACTGCTGAATGAAAATTATTTACGTATCCATCGTAGTAAGTGGGAACATTTTCATATCTTACTGAAGGGATGAAAGTTTCTGACTCAGCAATATTCATCAATTCACAATTCAGAAATAAAACTAATGATGTTGATAAGTACCTGAGATTTCATCTAATTTCTATAGTATCTCTACAGAAACAAGATAATTTCATCCTTGTAGCTCTCAACTTTTTTCTAATAAAATCCCACAAAGGTACACTTAACAAGGTAAAATAAAGAAGTTATGGACTTTACTACTAGCTTTAGTCATAACCATGGCATATAATAGCATTTCCAGCTAATAGTAAAGGCAGTACCAGTCAATTTTAATAACTTATGCAAAAATATTGGAAGAATTTTCCCAAGTGACATGTTTTTACACTAATAGCATGACTTTGTCTTACAAACTGTGCTGTAACAAAAGTAGAGTTTGTCTTGTTCTTTTTTCCCTCCCAACCTGTTGTTGCAATGATTTTTTATAGAACCAGCCAAAGCCTTGAAAGATAAAGCCCCCATCAGGTGCTTATGAAAGGCATATATCTCCTTTGGGATAGCAGCATTGGTGGTCTCCCATTAATTTCCTATATCACACTTACTTATCCTTAGTAAATATTGAAGGAGGAGTACTTATTCCCTATTGTGCCATATAACAGAAAAGCTGCTGTAGCTCTTTTGATGTCTGCCAGGGTAAAAAAGATGATTGTCAGAAATCAAGCATTTCTTAGAAACTCAGTTTTTTAACTGAATGGTATGGTCATATAACTAAGGGTAGTTAGAGCAAAAAGAGTGTGATTTATCTGGACTCAAGAGGTTCTTCCATCCAGATCAGTGGACAAATTGACAAGATAAATTGTCAAACTGTTTTTCCAAAACCAGCTTGGAAAAATAATAAATTTGATGATCTTTAGCATCTCTTCATTCCCTTTGTTTTATGTTCCTTATGCTTTTGCTTGAGATGAATTTCCATGAGAACTTGGCACATCCATCAATTAGTTACTCATGACAAGTGACATTTTCATACTATGTTATATCCTTGATGTCTGTTATCTATACAGTATACTAGGCAGAATGAAAGAGAAAGCAGTTTTAACCAGCTAATGGATCACATCCTTCCTTTTGGCTTATATTTGGCACACAAAAAATTCCAGAAGGATTTATGGACTAGACTAGATTAACATCTTTCACTAAATTACAATATGAGACTTTGGTTGAGTTTTTAAGCTATGTGAATTCAACTTACAGTTTAGAAACCATGTTTTATGGTGTAACATAATGAAGAAACCTAACAATTTTTTTATGAATTCAAAGCAAAATAGTTAAGTATATCATGATTTAATGAGAATGTGAAAATGCACTCAAACTTCAAATTCTTGAAAATTTGTGTAATATAAATATTCATCATATCAAGAACCACAGAATGAAGTAAATAGAATCACAGAATGGGATAAATACAACCACCACATGGGGTAAATAGAGGCTATACTCAAAAGAATAATAGCAATAGCACTTAGATATATACTACTTCACAGCCTGCTTTGCAGCCCTGTCTAAGTGGCTTACAGAGATAGCATATTGCCCCCAACAATCTGGGTTCTCATTTTACCAACCTCAGAAAGGTAGAAGACTGAGTCAACCTTGTTGTTCAATAATGAACAAGAACTACATTTCATTAATATTTTTAAATGACATAGAGATATTATTTTCTGTCCTGTTAAAAGTTACAGTTTGGTGACAACTGGAGATGTTTGGAATTATCTCCAAGGTTTGGTGGGACCATGTAAGTCACTAGCCTCTTTTAATCTCTCTGTTCTAGAATTTCCTGTGTTTTGACTTCTAGAGGACCACCTGTGTTGGCAACTTTCAGTTCCTATTGTTACCCATTCAGCAATATCATTGGCTGGTGTGGTTTTCACCAACTAGATCCAGATAGTGCTTATAGACATAAGGAAAATAAGCTTACCAAATATTCTTAATCATATAAAATTTAGCCTTCTCACTGTATCTTGAAAAGTATGTACATGGACACTCAATATTCCATGTGCCTGGGAGGAGCCAAGAAATAATTTATTTCACATTGTGAAAGCTCTGGAGAAGTGAAAAGAATCCAAATGAATGCTAATTAATTAATAATACAAATTTGTGATCATCATCAATCTCCCAGGGACTTTGGAAGGCTGATTGGTCCTCTATTTGGAAAAACAAGAAATTATGTTGGTTACATCTACATCCACAAAAGCAGTGTTGGAAGTTAACATCCACCCCTAAGAAAATGGAAAAAATATTAAAAGGCAGAATATTTCCCCTAAAAGAGAAATAGAAATCTTAAGACAGAAACTCAGCCCCCTGCCCCCAGCAGATACTTTGTTATTTGGAAGACAAAAGACTGAGCTCGCTTTATTTGCAACATAAAAGGCCCTCACCCTTAGGACATTATGGATTGCCCAATTTACCACATGGTCCCTTGGAAGATTACATCACTTAGGAAGATTCAGCCAAGCCTGGGACTTAAAAGGCAACCTATAAATTTACCCTGACATGGCACAATGGGAGTCTGACAACCAATCAGAACACAAGCTCAAATTCAAACCCCAACAGAGGCATAAAACTCAGGGACTCTCAGCATCTCTGCCCCTTTTTCAACCAGGATCTCAAGCCATGAGGTCCTGCTCCTTCTCCACCAATAAATCATCCTTCCAAGCAGTCTCCATGCTTCCAGTGTCTTTCTCCCCACTTGGAACCAAACCCAGATGGATATTTTTTTTCAAACAGAAGAATCTACAAACACAAAAGAAGATTAATCATTAAGAAGAAAAATATATGATGCTAATTCCTATCTGAATCATGACCTTGTAGCAACTAAGCATTTGTAACAATGTACCACTTATGGGAATGGCAATTTTTGTTGATAATTTCAGAGTTTTCTTTCTATTAGGACCCTTAGCCCAATAGTTGCATCTCAAAGTAGACAAGACAAAAGTCATAGTTTATAAAACAAACTGGCTGGGGTTCTAGACCAGGTTAAGCCAAAGTGAAGAACCTGCTTCTTTGTTTAATCAAATTTTTGAATTTGGAAAAGCCATGATCAGTCTTTTCATAGATTTGAATTTGTTTCTTATAGCCACCTTTCTGAGAGAAGTTTTAAACCTTGAGCTCCTCTTTCCTCTCCAACTATTTTTTTTTATTTATCTCCCCCCTGTTCAGCTATTTGGATAATGGAAATGTCAAAAGCAGCTTTACAGCCCAGTTGGTCTAAATCAGGAAAATAAAATGAAAAAAAAAATGAAGAAAAGTCTTCACTCCAACAATCCTAGTAAGCTAAGACATGATGGAAGTTGTAATCTAACATCTGGCAGGTCACAGTGGCCCCTTCTGTGCTTAAAAAAATGCCACATTCAATTTTCTTGTCTCATTTATAAAAAGCAACAGGAAATTAATTTGACCTGCTGTATCTACAATATACATATGAAGTCTTTTTAGTGCCAAATAATGCACTTAGTATTAGTTTCCAAGGAAAGTGGCCTCCATGACACAGATTAATATTTTTCTCCTTGAATGTTACTTTTCTGAATATATTTCTTAGAAGTATAAAGAAACTCCACACAAAATTGTGAATCAAATTAACAACAAAGAACAAAATAAAATTATACTCACTTGCATTTTAATGAACACTTTCCCTTTTATTTTTTCTGTATGAAATTGTTGATAAATTGGGCCAGCGGAGAGTGTATGTGGAAAAGCAGACATCTCCCTTGAAGAGCACCTTTCTGCACCCATAAATTCTCAAGTTCTGAAACTCTGAAGAAAAGTTTCTTTCAAATCAAATCTGAAGGGTTTTTTTGGTTGTTTGTTTTTTTGAAGAAATATTCGTACTTCTCTACCCAAATAGAATTTTGGGGTATGGGTATATCTAAAAAGCATCTTCCAGCAATTTGCCACTGATTATCCCAAAACCTAACCAGCCTCGATCTTCCTGATATGTTCTCTAATCTTCCCTGTATGCTAGCTCTTCGTTTGGGAATTAATAGAGTTTTTGCACTATTTTTTTCTAAAACTACACCTCGTGCTCATACCACTTCCTGTGCCTCAAAAGTCATTCTCTCCCCCCACCTTCTAGTTTGGGAATTCCTGTTTTAGACAAATAATACCTACTAGATTAACTGACGTCATATGAGAAAGCTTACTATCCTGGAAGATAACTATTGTTATTGTTTTACTGTATGTTTGATTGCTGATTGACCTTAGTCAAGAAAGTAAAGTAAATATGGGATTAGCTAAAACAGGATGCACTTTACAAGTAGTAAGAACATTTACAAAAGTCAGAAGGTAGACATATAATTTTATGAGAATAATTGTACAATCATGTTCACTTTTCAGCCCAACTGAAGACTTCAGAATAAGAGTACATATGCATGGGAAAGCTTTGTAAAGCTTTCTAAACCTAGAAAGACTTTCCATAAAAAGGTCACACTTGTAATAGGAAACTGGGCAGAAGCTGCAGTATCAGTCACTTAGGTATCCTTCTAGGTAACTGATACAGAAACAAGATCCCTCTCTGAAAAAATAGCAATATAAAGTATTAGGCAACCATCTAAAATACTTTAGCACCATTTAATGTTGCCATGGATGGGCATTTCTTTTTTTCTTTTTTAAGAATGACCTACCTTAAAATTTAAAAAAAGGATAAGTTTAAAATGTGTATCTTTGGCTTTATGCAAAGAAAGAAACATCAAGCTTTACTGAATGTTAATTCCAAAATAAAAACAACCCCAATACCTTTATTATAATTAATTATAAATTCAGCAAATTGTGAACAAGGCTTTATGTTTGCCTCAAACCTTCATCAGACTGGATGTTAAGCAAGATAGAGAGGGAGAAAACTGGTCTCAATTGACAGTTAATTTTTTGATTGTCATTTTATACTATGTTATAGTTGGCTTGGATTGATCTTAATTGAACTACTGAATAAACCACATATACAGGTTCATACAACATGGTAAGTCTAGCAATAGCAGTAGCACTTAGACTTATATACCACTTCAGTGCTTTACAGTACTCTCTAAGTGGTTTACAGAGTCAATATATTTCCCCCAACAATCTGGGTCCTCATTATACTGACCTCAGAAGGATGGAAGGCTGAGTCAACCTTGATTGTGAAAATCTAACTGCCAAACTGGCAGCCAGCAGTCAGCAGAAGTAGAACATATATTCGCAGTACTATATTCCAACCACAGCACCATCATAGCTCATAAATTGAACATATTACCTGATCATTTTGTTATGTGTTCGACTCTAGCTACTCTGATTAAGCAAAAGAGTTTGAAAACCTAACCGTAATCATTATGCCCTAGCTGGCATATTTCTAATTGTCAGAATTCTAACTACAACAACAAAGATGAAAAAGCCATCTACTTCGAAGTCTGAGACTCACAACCTGTCTCCAGATTCTTGCTTCTTGTGAATATTAAGTCTTATAGGTCTAGCATCATTTCTAGGACTATATTTGGATAAATGGGTAGAAAACAGGGCCAGTGGTCACAGCTCCTGCAGCTGCCCTGGCCAGTGGAGGAGCAAAGGCACAAAAGTTACCTGCCTTTGCATCTACTCATATAAGTGTTTTAGGGGGACATGGCTTTGATGCTACAGGTCCACCCACAGGTTAATGGGAAGAGCAGGCAAAGGGGTTTTTGGAGGGGAGGGAGCAGAAGGTCTGTTCAATGGCTAATAGGTGTGGATTAGCAGACGGGAACAGAGGGGTTCCATTTTACTGCCCTAATTCCTCCAAGTTTTGCCAATGCAGAGAACTACAGAATTTCCTAAAACAGACTTCCTCCAGCTCATTCAACAGGAATCCAACTGCAATGATAACCTAAGGTATGCATGTACTGGAGGCACCCAAAGCTGGTCTTGTCTTAGCTCGTAGATCCTTTGCACAACTTCTTCTCTCCAGACTGCAAACTTAGAAATCCTACGCTATTTCCGCCAGTCTTTTTTTTTTTTTTTTTGTTAAGAAAGTGGGGGGGGAGAGTCAGGCCCGGGAAGAAGACCGGGTGCGATGCGGAGAACTTTCCTTGCGCGAAGAATTCAGCGTTCTTCCCAAGGCGGCCGGAGACTCCTGAAGGGAGCAGCTTGCAGAGCAGGCGGGGCAACCCATCACCACTTCGGGGAAAAGAAAGGGCTGGGGCTGCCTGACTCGCGGGTAGGTCGAGAAGTTCGCGAGGCGGGGCTCCGCGCCTAAGCAGGCGAGTCGGGGGGTTCCACCCTGTCTCACTTCGCCGCGGGAGGCGAGCGCTCCGCAACAGAAGCCTCTTTCCTGATCGGGAAATGGGAGCCCCCGCCATTCTCCCCCTGCAAAGGAAAAGCTGGACGGGCGTGTGAGTTCTGGCACTTGGTCGCCGGTCCAACTGCTGAACTGCTCCTAGGATGAGGTAAACCTGGTGGCTTCTTGGGCTTGGCCAACATCGCTTGCCAAGAACCCAAGAATTTGGGGAACGGGAGGGGGGGTTCTTGAAAGACTTGGGACGTTCGCCGGCGCAGCGGCTGCTCAAGATAGGCGGTGGGCATTGTTGGCAGTGCGGAACGCCTTTGCGACAGACTCTTTCGCCTCGCTCCGCTCTGCTCTGCTCTGGCATGGCAATGCCCGGTCCTTCTCTACACTTAAGTACCTACGGTTTTGTTTGTTTTAGTTTCTGTGTACTTTTCAGTCAGCTTTTTGGTTCCGGGAGACTCCTAGGGAAAGGTCTTGGAGTTTTCTTGCCAAGATTTCAGAAGTCGTTTGCCATTGTCAGCGTCCCAGGGCTGAGAGAGAGTGTCTGGCCCAAGTTGGCTTCGTGCCTAAGGCAACACTAAAACTCATGGTTTTCTAGTGTCTTCGCCACTACACCAAACCCACTCTCACTCTGTCCCGCGTGAATTCTATCTTTTCCAATGTTAGGTTTGCTACCTTTCGCTCCCTTGATTTTGCATCTCGAGTGTTGGACCCGCAGCTCAACCGGTTCTGCGCTTTTTCGGCCAGCTGCCCTTGAGAAGGAACCAGGGAGATTATAACTCTCCCTTGCACTTCTGAGCCCCCCTTCCTTCCTTCCTTCCTTCCTTCCTCCATCATTGAGACAGTATTGTAATAATAACTGAGCGACTTCATAGGATTACCCGAGTTGCTCAAGGAAAATCAGCAAAACGTTTTAAATGCTGGAAACCCGCTAATAAATTCTCTTTTTCGCTGTGAAAATTTGAATACTAGGAAATGCTGGGTTCCTTGTTATTGACCAAACTTTCCCTCAGGTGCCTTGATGCTGTACTGTTGTTTCTCTCCTCTACTCTGCAACTGCAAAGCTTCCTACAAGCATTACCTGTGGAGTCAATACAACACTATTCTTTATTATAATTTTCCTTTCATAGCATTATCTTTTCCCAGACACCTCCATCTTCCCACCCCAAGGATAGAGTCCTTGCTTGCATCTTTTCAATTCAATTCAGTCCTTTATTGACAGTGCACAACATGTGTGCAGCAAAATTGAGTGAGTTTCCATCAGTACAATCACACAAAGCACAGAAACAGAGAATACGTTCAGATACAGAATATTTTTAAGAAGTTGTAAAGTTTCTTCATAATTGAAAAAAAGCTTTTGTAGCCAAGTAAGGCTCTTTTGTACTGGTTTAAAGCAAAAGAACCTGAAATTTTTGGTCATTTTTACATATATACAAATTTGAAGACTACCCATCTCACTCACAATGACTTTTGGTGACTTAATGTTTTTTAATGCATTTATAGTGGGTGCTTTCTAACATAGTTTGTTTTTCTATTATAAGTATGTGTGTAACACTCATTTTATTCCAAGAGAATGTAATGATTGTGCTGTTGGCAGGAATGCATAAATAGAAGCTTTCTTTAAATTTAAGAATTTTAGTCGGGAATATAAAAATCCTGAGAAGTTAAGCAAAGTTTAGAATAGCTTTCCCTAAAGTAGGATTTTCCCATGATACAATCAGTGGCCTGGAGGTCATTGACAGGAATTGGAGGACACCCGGTTATAGATATTTGAGCTAAATGAAATATCTTTGTGGAATTATCACTTGGTCTATTTTTCAGAAAAGTTTTTGTGCAACAAACAAATGGCTTCAGGTCAAAACAGGATTAAAACTAGATAGTCATAAAAACAATGCCTTTAGTTTATTGTAAAGATTGCTCACTATGCAAAGACAGACACTGGAAAAAAATCTTTCTTCAGGAATTGAAATATTTACATTCTATGTAAAAGTAAACTATTTTTAAAATATTGTAATACGGTTGCTTGACACTGGCTTTAATTTTTGTTTCTTTTATTGTCACCTGTGTAGATAACCTGGAGGAGCTCATTTATAAATTATCTGTTGCTCTTCAGAGTTGCCTGAAAATTACTTTCAGAGAGATACTTTATTAGTCTAATAATTCAACAGAAATGTGAATCTCACAAAACTTTGATGACTTGAAAAAGTTATTATTGTATATCCCAAATTTGCTTTCCCCCCCCCAATGACAACTATACTTTTCTTGATTTTTCTTGAATACATTTCATTTCACCTCTGAAGAGCTGCTTCGTTTTTAACTAACTAATGGGGAAGGAAGGATTTATAATGTATTAAAATTTACGGATAACTTTTCTGAGCCTGGATATTGCAAGCAAATAGAATTCAAAGCATAATGCTGGTGGAAAGGAGAGAATCTATTTATTCCCAAAAGTTAAGAGGTTTGCTTTTGAGGGTAATTACAGAGAAAATGGGGTACAGAGAGTTTGTTTTAAAGGAGAACTGGTCCTTAGTGTGAGCCTGGGGGTGGAAAATAAGTGGTGTGCCTATGCTGGTTGTAATGAGACTCTGTCAAAAGGTCAATCTTAATTTCCTTCCCGAGATGTCAATTGGCTTGCCTTTTGTTGTGTAGATGGTCGTTTGGGCAACATATTTGTGGGTGTGGGGAAGTGTAACTGAACAGTTACTGTCTGGTTTTATACAGTCTACTACTACTTTATACAGTCTACTACTATTGCCAAGGTACTTGGATTTGGTACTTGGTTTTGTCTTGTTAATTGATAGCTTAGCAGAAGTGCAATTCAACAATTTATTGTTACAAGCAGAGAATGAGGTGGCTAGACAGAGTCACTGAAGCAGTCCTTCCTGAGTTTAAATGGACTCTGGGGGATAGTAGAGGACAGGAAGGCCTGAAGGAACCTGTTGAACATGGGGTGGGGTGGGCACGCCTTTGCAACTATCAACAACAATTGTTACAAGGTATTTCCCATAGTTTCCAGTTTCAATGATCATGGATTAATGTTAAAGGTTAAGGGAGAGCTGAGTCAGTAAGATAAATAAAGTTAATTTGGAATAAAGAATCTCCTATGTTATTATTGATTATTAAAATAACATTCTTCGCCCAACTCTTTTCAATCAGCCAGTCATTAACACTTTAAGAGTTGTCCAAAACACCTGGGGGATTACTCTGTGTCTTCAGAGTAACTGAGTCAAGACCAGTATGGAACTATCTTGGGACTGCTGAAAGAATTGCATTGTTAACAGGAGATAGGTGGTGTGGTATCTTCCCTTCTCCCCCCCCCCTTGTAAACATTGCCCTGTTTACAATGCAATCCTTGAAACTGCTTATCTTCTGCTTACAATGAAGTCCTTTTAGCAGTCCCAAGACAGTTCACGCTCATCTGCACGCATTCAGGTACTCTGAGGACACAGATTAACTCCCAGGTGGTTTCAATGACTCTCAAAGTGTTAATGACTGGCTGATTGAAAAGAGTATAAATCCTGCCTTCCCATTTCAATTAGAAATGAAGCTTCTTGCAGGAAAAATTAAATGTCTTCAATAAAAGAAATGTAAACAGTTGCTGTTTTTTGGGGAGGGGGAAGCACCTTTGGAACAACCATGACCTGGATGACTGAAAATCCCCATGGGTCCTTATTATTGTATATATTTTAATAAATATGTAAAAAATGACTTCCTTAGTAATGTCCCTTCTGTTTCTTGCCATTTCCTTTCTCTGCCATCCAGTGTTGATTGCAATAAAGAGACATGCATTACAGAAGTTTGGACCTAATTCTCGCATAGCATTTTGAAATGATCCTAAGGGCTGTGTGGTATTCTGGGACCACACTCTCTGAACAGTTTACAAATATCAGCATATTGTCCCCAACAATCAGGGTCCTCATTTTACTGATCTTGGAAGGATAGAAGGCTGAATCAACCTTGAGCCAGTCAAGATGAAACTCCTGGCTGTGGGCAGAGTTAGCCTGCAATACAGCATTCTATCTATTTTGCCACCACAGCTTCTTCCTTATAGAAAGTCTAGTAAAGTCTCTCTTGGACACTGAAGATTTCTACCCTGGTGACTTATAGCAGGGGTCTCCAATCTTGGCAACTTGAAGACTTGTGGACTTCAACTCCCAGAATTCCTCAGCCAGCAAAGCT
>JAEANM010019050.1:0-12470 GCA_017656035.1 Myanophis thanlyinensis | reverse complement strand
TGACAGCCGTACATCCAGGAGGACACCCAAGTTGCGAGCCCTCTCCGTGGGGAGTAAGACTTCATTCCCCACGGCCAACTTATTGCAGGAGAAATAATAACCCACATCAATAGCATTCCTTAAATTACACGTGCTCCCTGGATGGTGCTAAATGAGTGGCAATCACCTGATGAAGCCCTTTTGGACCTCTCAGCCCTGACAAACAGAAGTGGATAAAATCAAATAGCCTTTTAGCAACAAGTAAATTACATAAATTCAATAAACACCAGAAAACTTTCTTTTGCTTGTGCACTACTTCTATTAGTCAACATAAAGTAAAATATTAATGAGTTACTATAAAATCTATTACATTCTTCTTCACATTTGGTTAATTAAATTAATTAATTGCTAAATTAAAAATGGTGACTGTCCCATTCATTTCTACATAAGGGACAGATAGCAGCATGTAGGAATGACAAACAGTGCAAACAAACAAAAAAAGCATCCCTATCTCCCACATTCAAAATGAAACAATCAGGCTAATAGTATTTATAAAGCAAACCAGAGAAATCAGTTCAGCCTGTAGATTGATAGCTTTGGGAGATCAGTATTCTATGTTTACAAGAACCAAAGACCTGTGAAATGTTATCTCACTTGTCTAACTGCAAAATGAACGTTCTGAATGCCTGTTTCACCTGTCAATTCACAGAAAAGTAGTAGTGTGGCAACATCTACCAGATTATAAACAAACCTAGTGTACTCTTAAATTTCTTCTTCCAGGCCCACTACATAAATATCTCACAAATCCTTTTTTCCCAGTAGAATCCATTTCCCTAGTGGATGGAAGTGATAGATTTATCTCACACGTTATCTTGCATGAAGTCCTAATAAGTAACTTCCTTTAAAACACCAACTAACATGAAGTTCTTGAAACCCTCATACAAGTTCATACCTCTCAAAATAGCAGTATTTGTACATTTTCATCATTAGTCTCCATCCATTACCGTCACACCTCTCTCAACTGTCCTATTTTCAAATTTTAGATTACATTTTTCTCAAGAGAGAAATAAATCCTTTTAACGTTGTTGAGTCTACACAAATTCTAAATAGGAATACCTTCTTGACCTCACCTGAAAAAAATGGATTCCTCATTAAAGTAACAAGTCTATTTGACAAATTAAATATAAAAACATTTCCATTTTACTAAATATGCAAGGTGACTTATTCACTAATTTAAAAAGTCCAATCCCACAGCAAAAACACTTTCTCTTTTTCATTTCTAATTACAGTATCACAGCAAAATAAGAATCACGTCAAAAATAAATTTGTATCAATGACAGATTAGCTAAAATTCAGTTGATTCACTTTCTATTTAAATTCTTTAACCATGAACAGTAATACATTTCACAGTTTTATTGTACTTTCAAGTCCGATTTAAAAATTCCATCATCATGGTCAATTCCATGAACACTCTTAAAAAGTTATTTACAGCAATTTTGTTAGAGAAGGCATATTTTAAACGTGTTTAAATATGCACAAAACCCCTGGCTCTTTCTCCACTAAAATATGACAAAAAGAATTTCTTTTCTGACATTTCAATATCATCTCATGAATAACTAGCAGACTATAACTCTGTTTCCCAACTTGATGCCTTCCAACACTTTAAACATAAGCCCACAAATATGGTACCTAGGAATTTCGTTCTGCACATATACTTGCTGAGAGTAGACTGAAAATTGCCTTGAACAGAGGAAAGGATTAATGTGGCAAGTTATTCCAAATAGATAGTTGTCATTGCGTTAGGATCAATCTCCATGGCTTCCAAGCAAATTTGTCACATGTAGCTGCATTTATACGGAGGCATTAGACTTGAATATCAGCTCTTTTTAAAGAACAAAACAGATGGCTAGAACAAGTTGCTTACAATAAAAGGCTATTGAATGTACTTCAAAACTATATTCATCCAACTGTGACACACATCTCCCAAAAATTTAGTCCAGGTGAATGCCAGACTTAGGAAAAGAAAACTTCAATTCAGATATCTTCTCAGCAATGAACTCATTTCATGATTTTGACACATCTCTACGATGTCCTAACCTCAGTCTTACTTCAATCCCCAAGCAACACAATGCATTCAGTTTCTCTTGAAAGCAATACATTAATCACACAAACCACAGTTTGCCAGACTTTGGTAGGATGATAATCTAATACGCTTTTTTATATACTGATCCACTTTTGCCAGCAATACAAAGGAATCTGAGTTTGGCAAGGCAGCAGCAATATGCTGAAAAAAAGCTATTATTTCCCTTCTCACAGTTTTGCCCATCTTAGATTAAGCAACCTATCTAATATCTACAGAGCAGGCCTTTTAGCTCATCTTCCCCCTTAATTCTTGCTTGACAGATGCTGTGTTTAGTCTTTGAAATAGAAATGTTTAATATGTAAATAGTGCATTATGTCACAGAAGGGATGTTCCATATTTGGCAATTTAACATGCCTGCAGTACACAGAAGATCAGAAAACCTTTCTTGAAAGCTCTGAGTAAACGAACATCCTCCTTCATGTTCAGAATGTGAACAACACATGACAGTTACAATAGCTTAAGATACAAATAAGCAATAAATGCTATAAGATAGCTGTATTCCAGTCGTCGTCCCCCATCACTTATACATACACTTCCAATCACATGCCCAAGTAACATATATTTGCCATCATTTTAATACATATGAATTACTCATGAATTTATCTAAGTGACTAGGAGAAACAAAGAATGTCTAATATAATTAAAAATTTGGATCAATGGTAATGTTGCTTCTGCACTGTAACTCTAAAAGGAGTTATGCAAGAAACTTGCTATAATTTCTAACATAGATACTGATTGCTCAAGCTCAGAGAAGGGAAGCTGGCCAATCCTCTATATATAGGCAAATAAAGCCATGCTTGTATAAAAAGCTATCTAAAATTCAGGTGGTAAAAAGTATTTTTTAATAACAACACAAATATGTATCAGGAATTAAAAAGATTTAAAATTGCTAATAACTTGGTATGGGTGTAACACTGGCTTACTTCTACCAGGACAACAAATTTTAAAATATATAGCAGATTAAAATGCTGGATAGTTTGAACTCAACAATCACATTTAGAGCTTTTGCTTCATTTTCGCCAACAAAATGACTTCATTTACAATAACATTTATGAAGCATATGTATTTGAAAATACAGTAGGTAACTTTCACCAGCAAAATTATATTCTAAAGGGCAAAATCTACTGACACAAATCATGTCTGTATTAGAGTCAGCTAGCTAAACCTGAATTATAAAACGGCAGAAAATACAAAATTGCCAAAACAAGTATTTAAAAAAATGAAGTTAAATTTGATTTGTTCCAATTATATCAAGGCTACTACCTACCTACTGATCATCTTTCTCTCTGTGTATAAATACACATATAGTTAGCTTAATTATTTCATTTTCAAAAAGGCAAAATAAATATTCATCACTTCCATCAACTGACAAGTAAAAGCTAGTTTTAGTCCACTTATTCAGCTGCAGATCCAACAACACTGCCATGACCATGCCGACTGAGGTAGCTTGTGAATTGCCTTGTTATTGAGATCATTTGGGGGAGGGAGGATTAAATACAGCATGTGACTTACATACAGTGTATCTCATAATACCACATCATCCCCGAGGCTATTAAAACAATAGCGCAAGTGATACTTTATGCTAACCATTCTGGCCTTTCCTTACCCTCATCCGATCTATGTCAATTTTGGTAGCAGATATGAAAACCAAAAGAAAGCAGTTTTGTTTGCCATCTGAATTATGACACCAAACACGATTCTTTATAGTCTAGCAGTATTAACAGATCTCTCCACATCTGCACTAACTTCAAACATCCTTTCACTTTTTTTATAAAAAACATACACACATGCAGGCAGTGTGCGGCCCACCCACTTGTTTGTTTTTTGTTGATGATGCTTATGACATCCATTATTTAATTTTATATTATTTTAATTACAAGTTAAGGTTGTTACCATTGTCCAAAAAGTGAATCTGCCTTGGACATTTATATAGGTGGCACGTGGCAGCAGAAAGCCGTAGAAGAAAATCAAGACATATCTGTCAAAACCACATCAGAAATAACAGACAGTATTGGGGGAAGGGGGGGACTTATCATTTAGCTGAAAAGGCAAGATTGCACAAAGCAACCTCCTTCTCTGTCAAGCCAACCTTTAGAAATTTCTAACATGCTCTTAAACTTTTTTTATAAGCAAACCTACACACCTTGGAAACTGCCCTCTCTACTCTGGCCTGGGCAGTGAAAATGGCATCTGAAAGTCAAGGTCAGCCATGTCACTTCACCAAAGGGCTGCCTTTAATTACAGTCCACGCAATGACAGACAAAATGGAACAGGGGGTATTAACTCCTCTTTCACATTTACACAGAAAATTATGATTAAAAAGAAAAATATAAAGGCTACACAACCAATTCCATCAATATTAGGCATAGCAGAAGAATTCTAAACTCTGCAGCAGGCATGTTGCATTTCCAGGAGGCTTTGGTGCCCTTTAATGATCTATATAAAAAGACTTGTGTAAGAATTGGGGGAGGAAAAGCTACCAAGATTGGGGTTTTGTCTCCATTTTACACATTGGTTCCATCAACTTTGAAATTTGAGAAAAAGGATTCTTCTGAGCAGCTTATTTTCGTATGACTTAAAGGTATTGTAGGGTGACATTTTCTAGGGTCCTTTCCATCCTAAGAACCAGAATAAGAACTAAGCAAAAGTAACAGAAGGACACAGATACTTAACAGTTCATAAAGAACTTGCTGTTATGATTGTGGTGGGATTGTACCTTTTTCCTGCAATAAATATATGAATGCTAAAGTGAGACATAGGTCCTGGTATATAGACATACACTAGGAACATGTGACAGAAAACAAGATCCAATCAAATCTATGCTCATGAGCATTCACTGCAAAGATAGGAGTATCCATGTGTCTATAATATGTTATTTGTTTGCTAATACCATAAACCTATGACCTATGTTAAAACATAATGGTAAAGTATGATATGGAATTAAATTTATTGTGAAGGCATTTTTGTAAGATAAGTATAAAGGGAGGAGATAGTGAAACTTTTTAAAAAGCTGCAGATGGGGGCGGAAAAGCCTAATTCTCTTCTGATCCTCTTCTTTGGGTGAGCACAATTTGGCAACCCAGTGTCAAAAAATGTATAAAATGTGAAAGATATGAAAGAGAGCAGCTAGGAAGTTATTCTATGATATGCCATGAGTTTAATGCTTCTGTAGATAACTGTAAGAACACTGGAGGTGTGCATACTTACTATAAATAGAAATAATCAAACTTTAATTCAAGAATTGGTAAAATGATATGTCAGAAAATGTTTTTTACAAAACAAAAAAAAATTTCAATGTGCAGCCTGTAAGCAAGCCATTCCTGCCTCCCCTCCCCCCATCACTTTGATTTACCTGCTATATGTTCCTGCTTAGGGCAAATTCCTCTAGATGACGTTGACAAACAATCGTCATCCTCAGGTGTGACCTGGATGCCAACCTCCACAGGATTGGAAATTTTTCGCAGCTCGCTTGGCGAGGGCGAAGGGGGCTTATCCACAGCCTTCTCTAGGCAAAGAGTGCCATTGCATTGTTTCCGTTTGTGCTCAATAAAAATAAGAATATCCCCCAAAGGGAAGTTCATCTGACACTGGCCACAGGTAAGGAGGTCGTGGTCGCCTTCTGGAGCTCCCAAAGTACCATGATCTGGTTCATCATCTGTAAGAATGGCTTCAATAGGTTCGGCTGCAAAGAAGGAAACAAAGGAAATCAGGAATTCAAATAGATTTAAGAAATAAAAAGAAGTGAGGAGGAAAAGTATGTTTGCAGAGTACAGGCCAAACTTAAAAAAAAAATCCAAAATATTGGGTAGCAGTATTGATACACTTGTACTCTAGCATTGTGCTGGGGTGCCTGAATTTAAAAAAAAAGGGGGGGAGCATCCACAGAAGTACTTTACTTCATCAAGAGCCTTTCTGAAAACAAAATACATTACACATACCTATTTTAAAAAAAATTATGTTTTACGATAATATTAGTTTTAACAGGAAAAAAAAATAGGTCACTCCAGTCCCAAACCTAAGGAGTTTCTCCTTTATAGCATGTTGTCATACTATAAGAAAACAAATAAATCAGTGATGTCAAGCGATTGTGTCTGAAGAAAAACCAGCTATCATGCTAATAACTGAGAAGGGGAGAATTCAGATTCTGTCACAGCTCAAAGAACGAGAGGAAGAGAGAGAGAGAAATCTGCTATTTACAAATGAGCAAATTAAATAAAAATATAAATGTCTCAGAATTCTTACCTTTATTCACCTCCTCCAAAAGTAAACCTCAGAACTATCTATTTATAAAAACCCATGGATTTCTCTTTTCTTTTCACAAAATAATATTTATTTTCTCCCTGTCAGTGTCGTATGCTAGCTGGAATGAATATGCTATTTTAGGGTACACTTATGCATACAAGTGTTTGGACATGCATACAAAAATATAAGCATAATCACACAATTACAAAAAAGATTGCTGTGTCCATCCACCACTTGGCACCCATTACCTGAACAGCCCGTGGTTTTTATGTATGTTCCTATGTTCTGTGTCATACATATGCAGATGCACACATAATTTCCTAGAAGTCTTCTCTAAAATGGTCAACTAAACAGAAATCAAGATAAATCTGCAGTATTTTATTTATCAATATTATTAAAAAACAAGAATAACCAAATATTTCATTCACAAAATATAAATATGTATCTTCAAACTACTGAAAATTTCCAGTTACAATTAAGATGCTTCTGAACATCTAGGAAAATAAACCAAATTAGTCCTTTTCCCCATTTAGGGGAAATGTGTCGCATTTATTCAGAATGTATTAGTAATGAGGGCTTTCATAAAGTATAAATATTAGTATAAACATGACTGAATTCCAGCATATATCACCAAAGTCCTTTCTTTACAAAACCTTTCTTAATGTTGTCCAAGTTGATTAATTTGCTGAACAAGCTCCAAAAATCTCCACTAAAATTCTATTTATACAGGCAGTATACCAATAGGTATTTAACAAGGTAGATATACAGCAATTAGTTTTGTTTCCCACTATTATTTTCTATTATTTTTTCAGAAAATGTTCATGATTTCAGTCTTTCAGAGATTGAAAGAGAGGGAGAAGAAAATTTCATCCTGGGATGTAATTTCATTACAATTGTGCAGTACTTTCAACTTATAAACAAACATGAATTAGCATTCTTGCAAAATATCAAAAGCTACCAGTTAAGAAAAAAAGTGAAAGGACACAATACCTCAACAGTTAATCAGCTTGACCTTCTTTAGTATATGGCCAATTTGACATTTAATGAATTTAAAGCCACAGAGAATCAAAAAATAGATTTTAATTTCACTGAAGCATATTGGAAGAGATTTTATATTTTTTTAAGAATACGCAGATTAAATTTATTTCCGAACTATCCATATTAGTTAAGGGGGTCTCAAGAAATTCCCATATGTCAAGTGAATATAATTTTAGGATGTCATAGCTCCTTCTAAACAACAATTCTGCAAATCTCTGCTTTCACATTATTTTTGTCTCCCAAGTTTACTCCTAAATGTAAAGTAATAATGATTATAGAAACATGAACATTATTTTCATATTAAAATATCTTCAGGACATAGGTTCCACTTAAGCTCTCTTGATCAAAAATACTGCAGTAATACCAGTTAGTGATTAATAGTCAAAGGGGAAATTGGGACTATGAGTGATTTTACAGTATCTACTATTTTGGGGTGAGCAAATATCTAGTTCTCTCTAACAAAATGGCAGGCAACAAATACAAGAACAAATTATCTCCGAACACTCTATCTTGAAAATATTTAAATGCTTGAAATATTTTTCGATGCAAGCTTCAAAGCCCAATCCAAGAAGCAAAGTATTTTCTATAAAACAGGAAGTTCTAAGGAGTAATTAGTCAAAATATGAGACTAGGCCCTAAAACAATTGTGAAATCAGTAAGTTGGTTTAGCAAGAAAACCCAAAACATTTGTTTCCTAAGCAGTTAAAATTTATACTAAATAACGGTTGGGGGAAATGAATAATGGCTGTAAATTGGTCTGGATTTTCACTAAAAAATAGCAAATCAAATATAACTAAAAAGTATTGTAGACTGCACCCTAGCAATTCATCCAATTAATTTTACAACAGGCACGGTTCTTAAGAATAAGATATTAAAATGTACAGATATAAAACCCATACTTTCCATATGTTTGTGAATTTAATATGATTGCTAATCAAGACTAATGATAAGCAATAAATGAGCAAGAGCTAGCACACTAAGTTTGTTTTAAAAAACAGTATCCTAAAATACAGTGCAGAGCAAAAATGTACTGTTGTTATTAAAAGTATCTCTGCAATTCGAAGAGCTAATGTATTATCATCCTTGCTGTTGATTATTTGCATGGTATGCTTCATTTCTAATTTATTGGCCATCACTTTTTTGTATTTTATCTGTCTGATACTTCTGTTTAAATTAATACATCATTAATGAAAAAAGAGGACTGTGTTTTCTCTTTTAAAGGCCAACCTAAGGAAGGTGGAGTTTTTAATTAAAAAACAAAACACTAGTGCCACAGCTTTTCACTCCTTTACAAAGAATAGGAGGAAAAAGAAAGAACACAGAAGCAGAAATGCCAAAGAAGGCATTTTCCAGATTATAGTAGAAAACATGTCTTTCATTTTTGAAATATGAATTAGGATGGAATGGAACAAGCAATCAAATGAGTAAAAATAATGCAAGGCAATTAAAACATATATTTCTCCCTTCCCTTCTGAAAAAACAGTTAAAACTGAAACAACAGCTCAATTTCAACTTTGCATTAGTTGGATTAGTTTAACAGAAACTGAGGGAGAGGAGGGAATATATTCAGAGAAGAAAGAAAGGAAAAATGAAAATTTAATAGTGTTTAGGTGAATGAACATCTGGATGGATGTAAACTTGGAAAGGAGCAGAAAACACAATTGGGGGATATAGGTTAGCCTCAGAAACCTCATCTAGTAACACTTGCAAGGGAGCCAAAATATTTGCTTGCCTTTTCAGCCAGCTGTTCTCTTAGAGATCTACTTTAAAAACAAAATAAACCAATTGATTTTCAAAAGCAACAATAAGCTTTCTAATAGGACTGAGACTGAATGAAAACAGCTTTCACCAAGCCACCCAAACAAAAGCAGATGCTCTGCAAGTCAAGCCAAAGCACCCAAAAGTCTTTGGAAAGAAATTTAATACCCTTGAATTTTTGTAGTTTTTCTTTATCAAAAAAAAAATTAGGTGCCATTTAAGAAATACTATTTCTAAACGCTATGCAAGGTTGCCTTTTCAGTTTGTTTTGTGCTGTGTGGATAAATAATCAAATACTACGTTGTAGTGTTCTTGATCAAATTATTTTAATGCTGTTTTTCCAAACAGAACTATTCCTGCTTTTTTTGGGAGTGGGGGATAATGACAAGATGAAAAGCAGCAACTGTAAATCTTCTATATGGGAAGAAATCTGGTAAAAAAATAATTTGAACGTTACAGTCCTTTCCCAAAGATTAACACAGTAAACAAAATTAAAAGCAAAAAAGGAGCTGAATTACAGAGGGACAGTGAGAAATAAAGGGAGAATATCTGAACACATACACACAGCATGTACATAAATACACAGAACTCTCACCCCACCTTCCTATGCCAAATGAAAAATATAGAAAATTAAAAGATGGTGAGCAAAAGGATCAGGTTCAAGTTCACTAAGCTTTTTTTGATCTCACTCTGCCTCCTAGTGGCTAAAATTCACATTTAAATTAAAAAAATTATACAGAAACGGAAAAAGAATTGTTTTAACCCAACTCATATAAATTGATTGCCCTCTGTGCTATAATCTCATTATCCCCCATTCTCTCATTTTGCTCCCCAAGATAAGGTGAAGAAGACATGAAAAAATAAACTTTTATAGGAATTCTACTGATCCCTTGTTACACACCACAAATCTCTATTTAAACAAAAACTTACACTTCTCTGTATATTTATTTTTGAGGCTAATTTTTAAGTATTCTGCAGGTGAATGTGGAGCAGAAACTAGAATATAGTTATAAATCTTCCTCTTTATATTGGAAAAAGGGGCAACTTTTCCTTCAAACAGCCACTTCACCTTCCCCACCCCCCTACCTCTTGTTTCAGATAACAGTCAAATTAGGTTATCAGTTTGGCTGAGGAAAGGGAGGGAGAATGAATCTTGCAACGTGTTTGGAAGGTGATAGCAGCATGTTTGAAAGTATGTCAGTTATGTTGCAATAAAAACATAGAGTTTTGCATTTCAAATAACAAAAATAATTGTAGGAATGGGTAGAAAAGCAACTGGCAAGGTATTTATTTGAAAAGACAACTATAATCCATGAAAATGAAGGGGCAGGGATGTTTCATTTCTTGGCTATTTTAATTAAGCATTGGTGTTGCTAAACGGTATTATTTTACATTACAATGCAAGCAGAGACTATTGGGAGACAGGACCATTGACGCTAAAATGCAAAGTTTTGCAAAACAAAAAGAAAAACCGATCTTGAAAATTAAAGGGGAAAACAAAACAGCCCAAGGAAGACCACTTATTTCTCTTTGCGAATATAACTTACACATTCAACGTCTTCCTTCTTTCCTTCCCCCACCCTCGACTTTGCCCGCCCGCCTTCAACCATCTCAAGTCCAGACCAGACTTCCCTTTTGTGTTTGCAAGCAAGCACGGCTTTGCTCGAGCTTTTGTACACCGCACGCCTGGAAGGCTGAAATACGAAACCCGAGCCAATAAAATCCTTATTTTATTTAAATAAAAAAAGGAAATACAATCTTTACATCAAAATGCAATTTACTGAGGTGGAAGTTCTAATTAATTAAGTCCCTTTCTTGTGATCAGAGCTGACACAGCAGCACCTAAGCTTGTATTTATTTTTATAATATCTACAAAAGCTTGCATGTGCGCATGTATATATGTTGTACGAATTTCTTCTCCTTTCAATACGTTTGTTCTCCTAGCCTGTTTTGCTGGCAGAGACTCCGCAGCACACGCGGCGCTTGTAAACAGTCAGACACGAGATTTTTCCCAATCAAAATCCACTTCCACTTTTTTTTTTTGAAAATCTTCCAAAAAATAGTACGAGAGAAAGGAGGGGAATTCCACACGCATGCATATCCACACACTCCGATCCTTCTTACATTTTTAGCTGTACGCAAGCTAACCCAAGTTTCTGCAAAGCAAGAGTTTGGGGGCTTAACGACGGAAAGAGAAAAGGAGGGGGTAAAATGAGGCTGGTAAGAGTAGGCAGTTGACGGGGGGAGGGGAGAAAAGCTAATCGTGGCGGTGCAATAAGAGAAAAGCAGCCGATCTCCGGCCAAAAACAGACACCACGTCTGCCCCCTTCCTTGCCCTTTCCCAGTGCGGAGTTGGAGAGGAGAAAGAAAGAAAGAAAGAAAGAAAAAGGAGCGGGACATGCAGAAAAGGGTGGGGGTAGGCGATCTCTTACCGCCACTACCCCTATCTTGATGGTGGAGACAAAAGAAACGGTCCCCCCTTTCACCCCTACCTTTTAAAAAAAGATTTGCAAGGAATGAGCAAAGCGGATTTGAAAAAAAGGGAGAGTCGCCACACGACAAGGCGCTCGGAAAGCACCTAATCTGTCTGCGTGAAAATAAAAGTGCCCCGATTCAAGCACACACACACACACGTACAGCTTTCCTCCGTACTTTCATCCCCCCCCCCTTTAAGCCGCCTGCCTCTTCCCTGTCCTTTGCAAAAAAAAAAAGTGTATCTTTGCGTGCTTTCTTAAGTTGCAATTCATTTGTAAGCTGCAGGCGCGCGCACCCAGACACGCTCTCTTCCGGCAAAATATCTATAGAAGAATCAATGGGGGGGGGAGGAGAGACAAATGGAACTTTGAGCGAGAGAGCAAGCGGCCGTAAGCGCCGAAGAACAGAAGAACCTTCTCTGAAAAGTACTGAAGGTGCTAGCGATGCAAAAAAAGAGGGAGGGGCAAGGGGCCTGAGTTTTAAGGTGAGTTGCTTTTTTTGTCTTCCAATGGATTAAAAAGGCGCATGCACAAAGAAAGATTAAAATGTGCAAAATATAAAAAAAAAATAGTTGAATTATGATTGTTAGTTTGCAAGCGAGTGTGCTCAAAGGTAAAAGGCAGAGCGGCAAGGTGGTTTACTTACGCGAAAATTCCCGTTTGCTTAAGTGCTGGGGTTTCCCTTGCTTGCGGCGAGACATTGTGGTGTTGGTTGCTCGGGCGGGCGCGCACGGAGCTCTCTCGCTCGGATCACATCGGGAAGCGCCGGGTGAGCAAGGAAGGAGACTCCAGAGAAAATACCTTCATCAATGTCTTTTGACATCCAAAATAAATTA
>JAEANM010019049.1:0-11608 GCA_017656035.1 Myanophis thanlyinensis | reverse complement strand
AAAACTTTGACATATTTTCTAGAGTAACTTAAATGCAGGATTCACAATTGAGTAAATATAAATAGGATAACTGAACAACAACAAAAATGCCGTGCAATCTTTTAAATTTCAACATCTACCCAGAATTCAGCTAATCTATCAATACTATTTTGTTGTATTCTGTATTCAACCTGGACTGAGAATTCCTGATAATCTGACACATCATGTTCCATCTTATATTATGCATGATGCTACATACTAAATGTGTGCCTCTTCAAATGTATGGAAACACTGCATTTAAAAATGTAATCAAATTGGAATTGGTAGCAACTCTGAACTCTCACATGGCAAATATATTCAAGATCCCATTTTTCTTAAGCAGTAGCTTTTCAGCAGCTTTTATTTCTTTATATATAAAAGATTCTATTTTATACCAGATAAGTGACATAACTGGTTACACATAGCATATGCAGTTCCAAAAATGCAGTTGCAAGATACCTGCAGAAGCTACCAGTGATTAACAGAATCAAATAACTGGGAGTGGGCATTTTGGCTACCAATTCCAATTCTCTGCTCAGTTCACCAATTTAAATTAAAGCATCTCAACAGAATATTCTCCAACAACTGAACACATCCAGTGCTCCTATAAACTATATTTTTAAAGAAACAAATGTAGTTCATGGAACAGCAATAATTACATGGGCCACACTTGGGATCCCTAGAATGGTACTATTTATGTTTTGAAAATGATTGAAATATTCTGCTCTTGCTCAAAGATATGCTTATTTATCTCCACAATTGCAGGATTAAAGATATATTGCTTTAGAACTACCACAATGTTTGCTTCTGTATTTTCAGAAAAGGCTCAGGGCTCAACAAGGAAAAAAATCTGCCAGTGTTTTGGCTGAGCAAAGTCATGTTATGTAGCCTATCCCAAGCATCTATGGAAACAAAAGCAAAGGAAGAATCATCTTGGATGTTTTATATTAGGCCAGAAAAAATTAGCTCATGAAGCAATCAGCTCAAATATTTCCATCTTGCAGAGATCGTACGTAGTTTTCTAATGGCTTCTTTCAGTTTTCTCGTACCTTGTCTACCAAGTTTTTTTCCCTTCTTACTTACTAAACTCTTCTGATTTATTTTTGCTCATTAAACTGGAGGATAGAACAGGGTGATAAAAGATTAATTGGCTTTTCCCCCCTCTTTCCCCCACTTCCATTTACCGTACATTCCAATCCTAATTTTCTCTTGCCTGATCATCCTGTTTATCTTTCTACAAATAAATTACTATATGAAGCCACACACATACAGAGATATTTCTAAGGAAAACTGGAAGAAGGTAGAAAGCAATATCTGTGACTAGGTAATAAGAGAATTGTATAAGAAAGTGATTGCAGTTGAGAGGTCAATTGATTTTGCAGTTGGGATGCCTTAATTTATATGCAATTAATTCTAAATATAATAATTCATTTCATTTCTGGCCTTGGCCTTGCCTATTTTTTGAGAGTATTCCTATCACTCAAAGACCTCTGCTATTCTCAACATGTTATATGTTTCCACTTTAAACCTTATGCCTAAAAATTAATTCAGATAAATCTCTCTCTATATATAACTGGCTATTACTTATGTAACCGTATATTATCGAAATCAAATAATTTTATACCTGACAATTCTAATATATTTAGAAAACTAAGAATATATTTGCAAAAATATATTAAGTAGTTTAAAAGGATAAAATTTGAGAACTAAAAATTCTGAAACCATTGTGATCTTACCACACATTATTCCCAGGGCTGTGCTAAATACTGCCATATAACCAAAGTAAAAAGATGTCTGAAACAAACCATACATCCTGGAGGAAAAAAAAAAAACAGAAGATAAAATAAATTTTAACATTTCCGAAATTGTGAATAGTTACAAAGTACCATAGTCACTGTGTTATTTTAAGATAGATGTAAAATGTTAGATTACGTACTTTGTCTTGAAAAAGTAGTAATAAAAGGAATACATATAAACATAGATTGCAGTTGAAGCAGCAGAGAGAAAACTCGTCCATTGCCTGAAAAACATAAATCAAGAATACTTCACCAATTTCATAAAATGTTCCATGACAAAACTTGTAACACATATTAATTCAAATTTAATTAACTATTCTGAGTTTCATAAAAAAGTAAATGTAAATATTTTACAAATGTAACATAAAAACTCTTTTACAACCTGTTCAGTCTTGCTCTTTAATGATTAAAATTGAATAAACATATTGTACTTACCACCTATAGTCCTCTGCATTCAATAAAAAGTATGTACACACAATTGTCACACAAACAGTTACAATGCAAAGGATGACCAAAACTAACATCATGAAGCCATAGACGTAATAGATTTTGTAAGCCCAGAAGGAGGTGAAGATAAAATACCTAAAGAGAAAGTAAGTATAATTCAAATATACACCTCCAGTTTAGCTGATAAGCATTCTACTGGCAAGTTGTTTCTATTAAAAAAAACTTACATTTCAATGAAAATTGATCCAAAAGGGAGAATGCCACCAAGGCAAACAATAACAGCTGGTTCCATAAACCTGGAAAAAAAGAACCAATTTTCTCATTTAATCAAGATCAATGGGAAAATCACTTAACAGAATATTTCTGCTGAACTCACTGAAATCAACAGAAAAACACCACTGACTTTTAAAATGCACTAGGGGTAAAATCTAAAATATTTTGAATTCTTCAATAAAATTCAGACTGTGAGAGTCACAGGTCTGTCAGTATGTAAGATTAATTACAAAACTGTTGCAATATTAGCTTGTGCAATATTAGTTATGTTTTGCCAATAGATGAGAGCATCTAGCCCCTGCAATCTATTCATGAAAGAAATCAATCACTACTTGATGAAGGATGACATGTAATTCTGAAAGACAATGCAACCTGTCTCCTATTAGATGCCATCATCTTATGCTTAGGTAATTATTTGGAAGTCCCCATAAAGACCAACTAGCCTTTCAGATACATACAAACAAATACATACAGACAAATTTAAATTTTACCATTTTTTCTCTGGTATTGGACGAGGAACAGCATTTACTCGGCAAGGAAAGTTGGGCTGACCAGAAAGATTTCGTCCAAGTATTGTTCCAACAAGATTTAAAGGAAGAATAACAAAAAAGCAGATGCAACAAACAGCTACCTGTTAAATCAAATAACAAGAGATGTAAATATATATTTATTAAAATAAAATAAAACCAACCATTATTTTAGCAGCAATTACTCATAAGAAAACATACTGTTATTTAAAATAGACTAAATGTCGCTTCAAGTTGATAAAAGTAACCTTTAAGCTTTGTTACGAGTTGGATGAACAGCAATGCCCCTCCTTTACATTCCCATTCATTCCACAAGAACCTCAGCTGCATTGGCAGCCTTCCTTTGGGGTATTCTCCTGTTCGAGATTACCCACAGTAGTATGTTAATTTCAGTCCTCCATCTTTATCCAACAGATGGAATCTCTACTTCTTGGTAGATATAGTTTCTGCAAATTAAAGTACTCACCATTGTCCCAAAAGGAATAGCTCTTGACGCATGGTAATAAATGGCAATAAAATTAATGAAGAAGGCTGTGCCACACACCATTGCAGGAATAAGGAATGCTCCAATGAACATTTGCTTTATCCATCTTCTTCCTGGCAAACATTACATGCATTTGTGACTCAGAGTTATGATTATGAATCAGCAGTAGGGCATAGCTTAACTGGCATTGTAACACTTTTTAGACTAGAAATGATGACAAGCTCTCAGTACCACTCTTCTCTTGTGTACCTAAAATACAGCTACAACTCAATGTGATATTTTCACAAATCTTGCAAATACAGTTTAAGGCCCTGAAACTTCTTTTTAAGTATCATTAGAAAACACATTCTAAAGGTTTTTATCATTTCTTCTTACATTTGGACAATACAGGAAATTTAATTTGTTATAAATCATGAAATTTCCATTTTCTAAGATCTGTTACTCTGTTTGCCTATGAAACTCTGGCAATGTCATAGCATGATTATAAAATTGATTTTAGTGAAGAAATTAATGTATATCATTTTCCTCCTCGCTTGTTGAAATATTTCTCCTCTTGAAAACAGGATCTAAAGGAACCAACCTCCCAGGAACCAATTCTCATCTAGGCTGATACTGAACATTGCAATCCCACAGAAAACTGGCTGCACTTATTCTCATACAACATGACTTTGTAAGCAAGAATGCCAGCAATGAGTTGCATCCATAGAAAGTACGGTTATGTTGATCGTGGATGTAATTTAGTTGGTCACTGGGACTAGAGGCTTAAGTCTTCTGAGCTTTCGGACTTGTGCTGGAGCCTATTTTCAGGGAACTTCTCTCTAGCAGAATGTGTGCTTTCAGCTAGTCCATGCTTAATATTTATTTGATGCCTCTTTTTTGTGGCCCCCTAGCTATTGATTGGGGTACTGATGGCCGGCCACTAAGTCATTGGCTGTTATTTCTTTGTCCTGCAAAGGCCTTGGCTCCTAAGTACCTGGTAAGATGGTGGTAAACCAGCACTCCCGTTGGCTTCAATCATTCCCCTGGCTATTTTGGTATCTGCTCGGGCACAATCTCAGTAACTGTGAAACTGAATGTATGTCCTTGTTCATTGAAATGCGAGGCTACCAATGACTTCAGGTTTCCTCATCAGACTACTTGTGTTCTTGCAGTTTGGTGGTTAGCTTCCTCCCCATGTGTCCTGTAGTCACATTCCAGAGGATCTGATAGATTACAGAAGTATCTCCCACCTCCAAGCAATCATTACAATGCATGATTTGTCCTCGTATGATAACCTCTGGGCAGTGTGCAATGCCCACTTGCAGTTCCTGGAAGCTGCGTTCTACTGCTTCCAAAATGTTTTTGATGTGTGGCAGGATGGTCTTGCACTTTCTTTCTTCTTTTCTCTCCCGTGTGTTCTGCAGGCATCTTATCATAAAAGCTTGTAGGTAACCATTCTGCCTGAATTATTCACATAGTTATCTGCTCTCCAGTTGGTTAGCTTGCTATATATACTGTGGGTTCTCGTCCTGCCATATCGTGTTTTGATGTAACTCTTTTTAAGTCAAGTTGGATGGCTACTGTTGAAACCCAGGATGTGTCGAGTGTTGGTAGCTTTGTGATAAACTCTGGTTTAAAGGCTTCCAATTTTCTGCCTGTTGACAAGTACATCTAAAACTGATAATTATCTGGTTACTTCTTCCTCCATTGTGAATTGTATGTCTGGGAAAATAGAGTTCAATAGGGTATGAAAGTCTTTCAGTACATTTCTTTGGTGATGTCATCTATGTAGCGGCACCAAAACACAGGTTTATAATTTTGAAATGCATGGTGTTCTAGTTTGTGCAGTTCTTGCCATGACTCTTTTTTAATTCAATTTTTTAAAATTTTATTACAAATATATCATTTTGTGAACAGTGTGATACCTGGGTGTCAACCCTCTTAATACAAACTTTTAGTGTTGATCATACATTTTACAATTTTAGTGTCATAATCTTATATATTTCCAGTAATAATATTTATCAATTATACTCTTCATTCTTCACTTATTCAATATTTCATCATACCTTTTTAGTTCCATCCTAATTTTCTATATATCTTATTTTCTATCTTCATTCATATCTTGATCATACTAAACATATTTAACCATCTATACAATTCTAGTACTAATACTAACATTACACACATTATATTAAAATCATCCATCTATTAATTATTCAGGTATAATATCTATTATCTTACACCACTTATGCTTCCAAACATTAAAAAATGTGTATTAATATAGGCTATAGCTTCCCCTTGCCCATTTTTAGTTCTAATTTCCCTTCTTTGGATCCTTTCTTCAATTAAATTGTGTTTTTTATTGATCCCCCCCCTTTCTAATTTCCCTACATATTCCTGTCTACAATTATGCAACTACTCTTTGGTTTTATAAATTTCTTTTTATCCATCATCCCTTATCTTCATTAAATCTTTGTTTGCTTTTCCATTAAATTTTCAAATTCTATTTTTAATCATGTATTTCTCTCTCTTTCACTCTTTTGGCTGTTTGTTTTGAATTTGTTTTCTTCTCTATCCTTCCCTATAGTTAATTTCTACAAAATCCCCCCTCCCCCCTAACTCTCTCTCAGATGCTTCCTGTTTCTTCACTTTCTCTTTTAATTCTATTAACACACTCTCTCCCTGGGTTATTGTCTCATTTCTTATTTTTCTTAGTGTCAACTCCTCTATATCATTCTGTATTATTTGCTGAATTGGTTGCTCTATTTTAACTTTTGTTTCAGACAGCTTCTCCTCTTCCTGCACATCTTGTTTGCTTATAGTTTTTTGTGACATAAAGTCCAGCTTTTCTTCCATAGCCTCCATTCAATTTGTTCTGTCCTTACAGCCTGATCTCCAGATCTCCTTTATATTTTGTATCATTGACACTATCTCCTCCTAAATCTCCATTTCTTCCTGCTGCTAAAACATCTTATAAAATTTGTTATATCTCCTTTTAAGTTTCTTTATTCAGCAACTAATTATTCAGTATCAAGTTCCTTCTCAGTCCATTCTATAGTCTCTATAGTTTCAAAACTCTCTTACACAACAATCAATCAGTCTATTCTTTTATATAATCCCAAGGGGTCTTTCTTTAGAACAATTTTAATAATACAATAGTATTTTATAATCCTTCAGGGTTGTCTCATAATGTATGTCCTTATTCCACAATATCTTGCGCTTTCTTCTGTCAGCAGGTGGCAGTGTTGTGCTGAATTTAAATTTCATATAAAATAAAGTATTTCTTTTTCAGTTTTTTGGTTTTTTTATAGTAGACTAATTTAAATCCCTAAGTCCAACAGGTCCCAATGCCTATCCAATCGCCAATTTGCCAATTTAAAAAGTCAATTTTCTGATTTTTTCCAAATTTTTGCCTTCCTCCTCGTTTAAGTTTTTTCTGCTATTTTAAACTGACTCTTTAATCCCCCCTTTTCTCTTTGCTGTCTTTTAAAGTGGTTGTTGGGATTTTCCTTTTCAGATAGTTTTTTTTGGGGGGGCAGTCAAAATAGTGGCAAGACAAAAATTCTTCTCACCCAGTTTCTCCACTGCTCAGCAATTCCACTCCTGCATTTGCTTAGTGGTCATCATCAACTGTCCCAGCTTTGGGCAGCCATTTTGGCTGCTTTTTCATCCTGCCATGGCTAGAGGGAATTAAGCTCGGGGGTTCAATGGGAGAGTTGCATTCTCTCCCCGACCTCACTGGGTGCCCCTCTTTTGCTTTGCTGCCCCTACAAGATGGCTTTTGGCTCCGTCCAGAGCCCACGAGCGGGGAAGGCTAGAACAGAAGTCGAGCGAGCCGCTTCTGTGTCTAGTAACGCCACAAAGTCAGCCAGAAGTCCCATGGGTGTCCCGTTTATTTGCTTATACATTTACCTTTTGAACATAAAGAAGGTATGTTGACTGTACTGGAGTAGTTTCATGATTTGTGTCCTGGTTAGGTTGTTCTGATCTATGTTGTACCCTTCTTCTAATTTTCTATCTATTACTTGGGATGCTAGGTGGGGAGGGAAGGATGTAAATAGGGACACTATGTCAAAGGAGAACATGATCTCATCAGGAGCCCCATTTAAGCCTTGTAGTTTTTGTCAAAAATTGTATGATGTGAGCATGCTGTTTGAGGGAGGGATCAGGAAATGTTAAGTATTGTGCCAACAGCTACTCATTGGTAGTCTCAATTTCAATGAACAAGAACTTATATTCTATTTTGCAGCTACTGAGAATTGTTGGCCCATGTAGGTGACCGACATAGATTGGATCCTGAAATATCCTGGAACACATATATTTGCCTTCATTCATGTTATATTAATTACACTGAGCCAATTTCCTTCCTCAATTTTAAGTAACTATACCAATAATATTTATTGTATGCCACATACCATGTAGCTGCAAAAGGATGAGAAAATGATATGAATACATTAACTGTCTTAATCTGAGAATGGATGTGAATCTCTTGATTGAGTACAAAAATCTTCACTATTTATTTAAACAAAAAAGAAAAATGAAAAAAATACTAATAACATTACAAGAAAATAGTAATATCTGGATCATAGTATTGTTGCAATGCATGGCTTTATAGTTGATTTAACCACAACAATCAGTGATTGCAGAATATTTCCTCTCTGATGGCTTGCAATAATATCTTGAAAGAACTCTTTCCTCTGTTCTTTGTTGTTCAGCACATTTATACATGGCAAAGACAAACTTATAGAAGTTTTAGGTCAGGTAACAAAAAACTAAGCTTGAGAGTATTAAAAGCTCTTCCTACCTTAGCATAGAGGGGCAATACAGTCCAAAACATTATAATTAAAAACAAAAAAATCAAGTCAATGGGAAAGGAAGAAATAATAGTGAAATATGGTGGAGACACACTCAATTAATGGGCAAAATCTATATTAAGTCCAAGCAGGAGATAGATAAATTTCCATTATTATAAACAGTTATTTTTAATAGTATTTTTGAATCTATCAATTACTATGTTTATTACCAATACATGCTAAAAGCCATAAACTTGTCTTTTTAGAATACAATAACTTTCAATCACATTTACTTTATTTTAAAAATGTAATATTTTCAGCATTGGATATTAGGTGTGAGAAAAGTAGTGCACTTTTCAATGCACTCTGCAGGACTTCTTCCAAGTTCTCCCTGCACACATGCAGATGATCAACTGGTTGCTTCATCAGCAAAAGTATTGTTCACCCACGAACACATATGTAGATAGACCAAGAAAACCTTGAAGTAGCTATACCATGTCTTGTGCTAGACTGCAGTATGAACAATAATCAAGAAATACTTTACCTCCTTGCCTGGCATAAAGGCTTCCTCCAAAGTAGCCGTTCACTGGTGATGTTGCAGCATAAACAAAAATAGCAGTACTTAACATTGATCCCCTCCTAAAACAAAAAAACCAATTTTTTTGCTATACAAATGACTGCAAAAATAAAAATACAGTATAAAAATAATGTTGAATGCTTAGTTTTACCTAGTATGCCACTCAAAGAATGACTGACAAGGAAATGTACAATAGCAACAAAAATAATGAAAATAGTTTTCTGTCTCAGAATGCCAGCAGCTCATCTTTAATTAGGTGTCATTACTATAGTGTGTTTCACGTTTAAGTTTTATTTAGTATGAGCTTCAATTTGCAAGATGGAAGACACTGTTTCCCATCTTGCAAAAACAAAAAAGCTCTGTTCAAAACAATTATTAATGAAAATGTAAATGAGTAAATGTAAATGAGAATATAATTTAGTTAAACTTTCTTTCTTGAGCCGAAAAGAAATGGCTATCATTGTCATGGTTAGTGGTATCCCAGAAATAATAAAAGCATTATGCTATGATGCCACTGAGTAGAAGCACTTGTTCCTCACACAACCAACTCAACCAGGGAGATATATCAATAAAAACATAATATCAGAAGGAATTCATGTTCTGTCTGAATAGGAAATAGCATACAGCTATAAGCATACATGCTAATAGCAAGTAAAGTAATTTTACTAGGAAAAAATGATATTTGTGTCTATTTCAAAGCCATCCCTGCTTCTGCCTCTATTAGCATCTATATGAGACTGTACTGTTCTTGCAGCTTTTATGGTTTCTAGTTGTCTCTCAAAGGAATCTACCAAAGAAAAAATAACTTTATAGTGCTCTCAGTAATACCCATATCAGAAAGAAGAATAAAATGTCCACCATTTGGTCATAGGCAATTAGACTAGATATATGTGGATACTTTATTCATATCCATATCTTGGGAATGTTTGTCTTTTATGGATATAAAAATAAAGACAGAAACAGCATCAATATTTTTAATTAAAAAATAGTATTTTCACTGCTGCTTCCTAATGTGTTAAAAGTCAATTGCTTTTCCATATTCAGACAAAAACACAAAGGAATGCAATTTAATGGTATCACATTCAAATAATACAAAAATGTAGCTAAATTTCCAAATATCCAACACCTTGTAGTAACAATTATAATTTGTTAGTAGATATATTTCTTGAAATATGTGCTAACAACAGTCCAAATGTAAAAAACTTTATTAGATATTGCCTATTTTGATCAGTACAAAGATTTTGGAGTACATAATACAACTGCTGTTTTATCAACTATCATGACTTTCTTGGTTATTTCTTTGTAGAACTCAATATGCACTATTATTAATACTTCTAATGATTTGGATTACAAGATTATATACCCTTCTATTGACTTTAAGAACTGTACTTACTATTTTATGATTTCTGTTACCTTGTGAAGAATATTTCACAAAATCACACCAAAAGTCTTTCCTATTGCAATGCCTGGATAATTTTGAATCTTTCTAACCTACAAATCAACATATATTATTTTTCTCTATTTATTAAACATTTTCTATGCTTGTAACCTGAAAACAAACTTGATGGCTTACATTAAAAACATGCCTATGTGTGGACCAGAGTCTCAACAAATAGTAGTGTGTCCAGGAATAATGGGAATTGATTATAGCTGGGGGGCATCTAAACTGATTTAAACAAGCTAGAGATGGGGTGTTGGACTTACCTGATATGCTCCTTCTCATTGTGTGGAGAGATAATCCATGGATTGGATTATTCTGTCCTTTTCTAGCTCTGTGTGACTGAGTTGCGGAAGCTTAAAAGGGGCAAGCTCCTCCTCCTTCCCCAGCTTCTATAAAGACTTCTCAATAGTCAGACTCTCCTTCTTTCTGATCCAGTAACGAGACACAGGACCGGACGAATGACAGGGACGGGTGGATTATCTCTCCACACAACAAGAAGGAGCATATCAGGTAAGTCCAACACTCCTCTGCTGAGTGTGGAAAGATAATCCATGGATTGGACATACCAAAGCAATTGGAATACTAAGGGAGGGAGACAGTCCAGTCCTGTGAATGGCAACTCAATTGTACGGATTGTAGGACCCTTCTACCAAACCTTCTACCGCCTCAGCCAAGGCATACATGTCCAGATGGTAGTGTCTGATGAAAGGTGAAGTCCACATTGCCACTCTGCAAACTTCTTCAATGGAAGCCTGTGTTGCCCAGGTCGCCATTGTAGATGCAATCCTTGTGGAGTGTGCCGTAATTCCTAGTGGTGACTGGAGACCCTGAGAGTAGTAGGCTGTCACAATATAGTCACGAAGCCATCTGCCTACCTTGCAAGAGGAGGACTTGTGACCCAGAGACTGTTGTTGGAAAGAAATGAACAATGTTTCTGTCTGTCTGAAGGAAGACGTTCTGTTGACGTAGATTTGGAGGGCCCTCCAAACACCCAAGGTATGCCAGCATCGTTCTATCTAGAGGATGTGTTGGCTTGGGTCAAAGATTAGGCAAGATGAGCTCATGGGCCCTGTGGAACCAAGAATTGATCTTGGGGATGAATGCGGGGTCCAGTCTCAACACCACCCGGTCTGGGTGGAAGACACAGAGATCTTGTCTAATGGAGAGAGCAGAGAGCTCCTAAATCCTTCTAGTGGACATACAGTTGTGTTCAAAAATATGCAACCCCCACTGAAATTGAGTGTTTTGGCCAGTTTGACATTGATTTTGATCA
>JAEANM010019048.1:0-12470 GCA_017656035.1 Myanophis thanlyinensis | reverse complement strand
CTGTTTTCCATGGTGCTATTCCCAAACCAGGTTGTGATGTTGCCCATCAGGATGCTCTCTACAGTGCAGGAATAGAAATTCCTAAGCACTTTCAGTGGAAGTTTGAAGTCTCTCAATCGTCTGAGGTGAAAGAGACATTGTCAGGCCTTTTTTACCATGGTATTGATGTGGAAGGTCCATAACAGGTTCTTTGAGATGTGCACACCGAGGTATTTGAAGCAGTCCATTCTCTCCACCGGGCTTCTGTTTCAGATTCCCATAGAATGTAAGGACCCAGTGGGTGGCTCTTGTTCTGCTTGCCTTGAGATTGGTCAATAGGACTTCGGAAGCAGAAGGAAAGGGTTGAGAAAATATTAACAGCAGGATAAATTATACGCAGGATATATGAATGCTATTTCACTTGGAAGAAGTCAGCAAATGAGGAAGTAAACCAAGATAATACAAAGTTGCAAACTTTAAGAGACATTAATGGGAATTTGCCAAACGGTGGTTTCTGGTATCACCATAGATATATGACCTTTTGATAATCTCAATGAGGCAAAAAGGGTCATAGTTAGGGATGGTCTTTTACATACTGCTTTGAACCAATCAATTATTTATTTGGCTTTGGGTATCTTGTGACTGTATCTTGTAGAACAGTAGACATTATTTAATATTTAAATTTTACCATCATTCCCCACATCTCACCCAAATAGGTCACAAATTCTCTTCAAAGTTGCAGAACTTCTGAGGGCTCCACCTCATTCCTCCCAGCTCTTTTGATGATAACAAACCTTTGCTCATCCTCTGCTGCAACATAACCATGCTATGGGATGAATACAGAGAGCAATTAGCACACATTAGTAATCCTTTAAATCAGTTTCAAAATGCCTATAAAATAGCCTGGTTTATTTTCCCAGCTTATACAAATGGAATTGACAAAATTCTTGCCTCTTCCATCATGCTAGCTAGGGAAATTTTGGAGGTCGTCCTCAAATCTTCAAGTTGTCAAGATTGGGAAACACTGGTATATTCTGACAGATGGCCAGAAATATGTACTCCTTACATTGTATGTTGTAGATGACTCCTGTTTTTTTTTCCTGGGTTGTTGGGTCTTTTAGTTTGCTTAGGATGTTTTGAAGGGCTTTAACTGTGCTATATTGATTCCATGTGATTTAGGAGACTGTTGGTGGTTTTTGAGATATTATTGATGTAAGGCAGTGTAATTCTTTTAGGGTTTGTGTTGGTTGTGCTATATTGGGTTGAGTGGTCAGAGACTTTTTGATAAAGTTGTGTGGATATCCATTTTGTTGGAATATGTTGTATAGATGCTCTATTTCTTTTTTCTACTGTTCTAGGTTGCTGCAGTGTGTTTGGGCTTATTTAAATGCTTATGTAGCTTCTCTTGTGGGAGGTTGGATTGTTGCTTTGGTAGTGGAGTGCCTGGTTAGTATGGGTGGTTTTTCTGTAGATTTGTGTTTCTAGTTTTCCATTGTGGTCTCTGCTGATCAGGCTGTCTAGGAGTGATAGCGAGTTGTTTTCTTCACAACTCGCTACCCTTCCTGGACATCCTGACCAGCAGAGACCACAATGAGAAATTAGAAATGCAAAGCTACCGAAAAACCATCCATACAAATCTTTTCCTTTATTTGTTTTTAACTCTTAATGGTTGGTTGGATAGACAACTGTTCATGATGTTTTCTGCTTACTCTCAATGTTTTAAAGTCAACAGAAATGAATGCAATGGCTTCAAATTGCTTTCAGAAGGATTCTGGGCCTGAAAATTAAAGAAAAAAATATGCAGCATAGAAAAAAAATCAGACCATTGTTGCATTTGAATTTTTCTCAACCTTAAGTTAATTTATTCATAGAAGTAATGCTAATAAGCATCTGTCTGTAACCTGATCTGATCTGTTTAGTTCAGACCAATAAAATCTTTGGGACAGACCCCACATAGAGACACATCGATAAGACTCCACAAAGTATTGAGAGGAAAAGCAGGCTCATTCCTATATAGATTTTACAGTGGATTTGCAGTCCCCCAAAGCATTTTCTTTCTTTTTAAAGAGTGTAAGCTCCCCAAATGTCTACTGTCTGAAATCACAGTGTTAATATTTAACTAAAATCAGCAGAGAGAAAAAAGAGAAATTACTTATCAGGAGTTCTTTATTAATGTAAATTGTCTAACAAATACCATATCCCAAACCATGACTGGTTTCAGTCAAGCCACAGGACGTGACTTACCACCACTACCCTATTCCTTCTGCAAAAACCACAGTTACGATGAAGTGATAACTGAAGTTATCATGTACATTCACAAAAGCTTTCAAGCAGCCTAGAAAGGGAAAGGAAGTGGAAATAAAATCAGTAAACAAAAGAATGGACTGCAATTTTGCAAAGAATAGAATAAATTCCAGAGAGTATATTGCTTACACGTGGGCAATACCAAAACCAACCCCTTTAATAGTTCCATAACGTTGCTTGAGAACTACATACAGTTCTCAAAACCCTATGCAATTCCTAGACTCCCTCTAAAACTTGTCACTAAATTGTAATATTTAATACAACAGGAGGAGGAAATGCTTAAATATTTGGAGAACAATCCTATTAACAATGTATAAATGAATTCAATTTAATTTACATTTAAATTAATTCATACTGAGTTTTGTCCTGCCTTTATATGTTGCTGAGTGCTGACACTAGAAAGCAGTGTAACCATCAATCTAGGAAAAGCCATTTTGCTTCATTTTTTTCCAGCTTGGTACTTTCCAGACTTACTTAGCCACCATATCTGGAAGGCAACGTGAACCAGTTACACCGAGCTAGTCCTTATCGTTTTGTTTCTTTCCTGACTAATAAACTGATATTGATAAGTCTATAATAAACTGCTGCAGATATGGTTAAACTAAGAACATTATCTTTCCAGGACTTTAAGGTAATAAAGCACAATTTGTCAAAGTTCTTCTCAATAACTTCTAGGGAATTGTTCACCTGGAGCAGCTGTACTTGGTACATACTGTTTTGTTAGACTTCAAGTGCTAGAAGGGGAACACTGAGTTTCATTTCTTAGCAGTGTTACCTGGGATGTCACACGAGGTTCTCTCAAATGTGTACAAATCATCACAGATCAACTTTATATTATCACCTCACTGATGAAGGGAAGCCCAAGATCATTATGTAAATTTGCACCAGGGACATCAAAGAGTTCAAATTCCCCAATCATTTTTCTGCTGAGACCAGGATTTTTTTTTCTCTATGGCTAGTCTGCCCTTCAAAAGATTCAGGTTCAGATTAAAGACAAAATGTTAAGGATGTACAATTTAATATTATATATTTATGCTGTCCAGAGGTCACTGAAGTTGACAAGGCAATACATTAAAATAAAAAATGAACAAATGCTCTTTCTCTGCCACCTTTCACCTGATTTTAGTAGGATCTACTATCCAGCAATTGCATTTATGATTCCACCCCAAATATCTGAGCTCTGAACATGCTAAATTTCTATTATTTTAAATTAAAATATAGTTTTTGTAAATGCAACTTTCATTTATATACTTAATGCTTAAAATGGTTATTCTTAAAGTAGAAAGGGACAAAATATAAAGGACTCAATGTATAGGGGGAAAAAAGGTAACTTGGAATACACATATACATCTCTTTCAATTTCCCAATCCTGCTAAAGGGATTATCTCATTTTAAAAGAGCTGCTTGTTAAACTCAGTGTCATCAATAATAATCTGAAGATTTGATGGATTTCTTTCTGCTTGGCACACATTAAAATAGGTGCTTGGATTCTTGGCATGCTGACAGATTGTCAAATTTCTTAACTGAACAACAGCTTGGCAAATTTAGATGACACACACTTTGCAGGGGTTGAGGCAAGGTGACTAAAAACCAATTCAGGATAAGCTAACAAGGTCATACCAGGTGTTTTAGTTTAGCATATTCATTAAATTTGTTCATGTAGCAGATATAAAAGATAATTGCTTAGAACACATATTCAATCATTACTTATATAAACTTTCAGAACTGACCATTCCGTGGCTACATTTTGAATGCAAGCATTAAGATTTTGCAGCAAATTAATTATTTAAATAGATTGCAAATTATCACTTTGGGCTGCTTTGTTTCCAGATAAAGTTGCTTTGAACAGGAGAAACTCAGCAGGAACACAGTCTTAAATAAACAAAAACGGGGGAAAAATAAAGCCTTTTTTGTTCATGTCTGCAAAAAAAAAATCTTTTGAAAATTTATATTCTCTTAATGGAGACGATAAAGTTGGATCTTCTATTTTCTTCAGCGGAAAAGTCCTTTTTAAAAACCTAAGGTCCCTTCAAGTATGGCCAGGGCCAGACAATAGACTAGCCTTATCATAAACCCCACCAAAGATCCGAGCCAGATTTTCATCTCGCCTCAAAATGTTTGCACGTAGGAAAACTCTTGTCTGCAGAATCGTGGGTTCAGATAGCTTGCACCGGCTAATCTCAACGTTCATAGCCAGCCTGAAAGAGCTAAAAACCTGCCTCTGTCGCCTAAACGGCTGGGATTCGCGCGCACCGAAGTCATTCACCCTTTTCCTGCGTGGCGACATTTATACCCTTTCAGGGATCTGGAGCGTAAAGATTTCTCACCCTACAGTATTTTGACGCAGGAAGGGTGACACATCGTTGCCTGCCTAGTTCGCGTTCTACCCAGGGACTCTGGTGCCGCCTCGAGTAAAGAACTACGCGAAGAAATGGTTCAACCCAGCCCGGCTTTCAACGGTCCGAAGAATTTAAGTTTTACCTGGCCTTGGAAGCACGGCGGACCAAACACAGCCCGAGCGCCAGCGCGCGGAGGGTTAATCTTTGGTGCTGCGCTCCCGCAGGGTCGACCCTCTCAATGATAACAAACAATCACGTGGTGAATCAAGCGGAGGGGGATGGTTGTTTCACCTCTCCTTCCTCTCTGCGCAAACGTCACCCCACCTTCCCGGTCACCAGGGCGACGGGTCCATCTGGGCGCGCGTCAGAACAGCCCGTCTCTTGGCAACGGCTGGATGTCTCTCCTTCCCTTCTCATTCAGGCTCACGCTTGGTCGCGCGTCGCTCTGGCGTCAAAGTGACGTCAATGGGTCTGTCTCGGTTTTCGAGGTGGGCGGGGGGAGGGCTTCCCGCGTGTTCCTCTGCCCCCGACGCGCAGAGAGCTAGCTGGCAGCCGGCAGAGCAGGCGCGGCGGTGCCACGAGTAGTAGGAGCAGCGGCGGCGGCAGCAGCTTGAGAGCCTGGCAGTCAGACGAGCGCGGAGGCGGCAGCCGCTTGGCAGCCGGGCTCAAGGTACAGCTTCGGAGCGATTCGAGCGGGCAGGGCTGGAGCGGATGCTGCGAAAGCTTGCGAGGCGGTCTTTTCTTTCTTTCTTTCTTTCTTTCGTTCTCCCTCTCTGTTAAGACCATACGAAAACCAATTTGCGAGTGCGAGAATAGATTCTCGTTTGTACACCCCAGATCCCATCCCATACATTTTTACTGGGACTTTTGTTGCTTGGACAGTAGATATTTGGAGAGAATTCCCAATTCTTCCCAAAGATTTAACAGACTATTTTTACTCCGTTTATACATCTCATTCTTCATTTTTTAAAAATTAACCTAAGAACTCTGACCACAGAAAAGCAGGGGAAGCTTTCTATTACCACAACAGCATTAGCTTTGTCGGGGTGGAAAGTCCAGCCACCGATTTCCGAAGTGAACTGGGAAAGCCTTAACGGGGGTGGAAAATTTCAATGTAGTTTTTTCTTTTCCTCTGCAGGTGCAAATTGCTATCTTCAAAAAGGAATGCTTCTGCCGACATCTTTCTAATTGGTGTTTGCCACCCCACCAAACTCAAATCATGGTGATCATGTCAGATTATACAGCAGTTCCCACCTCAAGCCAAAGCCAGCAAAAGCCTCTTCGAGTTGGATTTTATGATATTGAGAGGACCTTGGGAAAAGGCAATTTTGCTGTGGTCAAACTTGCCAGGCACAGAGTAACCAAAACGCAGGTGGGTGTGAGATCCTAGTGCCTTGCCTCATAAAAAAAATTAATCATAAGACTTTGGCAGATGGTGCTCAGTGGAATTAATCAATTTTCACAAATGTAACAATAAACCAATTTACACTGAGAGGAACTCCCTATGGTAGACAGTAATGAACAGAATATAGTTTAAGTATTAGAGCAAATAATTCCACACTTCAAATAGTTCTCCAAATGAATATAAAATGGAATGACGCTAAATCTTAGAGGAGTCTTTTGTGAAGATTTATTGCTTACTTAATTATAAATATTGTTATCCTATTTTTTCTTCCTAAATGATTGCTGCTTTTCAGAATGATAAGAGTTATGCATTTGGGGCTAACTCTTTTTTAAGAAATCAAATGGGTGTAACTAAGTATAAATACTTACAAGCTTTGTTCATTTATATTTGAATATTTGATTATAGGGTAAGATTTGGAAAATGTTGAAATTATATTTTGAATCTGGATTGTACAAAGCATAGAATATCAAGAAGTAGAAATCACATAAAACCAGGCAATTTAATTTCCAAGTAGATTTTACTTTAAGAAACAAATGAATTTAAAAAACACATTTCTACTACAACTAAATATATCTGAAGTTGTACTGCTCATATATTTTTTGTAAGCACTGTCATTACTAAAATATTTTAGATGTTGCATGTATATTGTCTTCCTTAAAATATGCTTAAGAAGGAGTTTATGTAATTTTATAGTTTTAGTTTTCCTGTTTTTCACAACAGTTACTTTTGTGTAAATATTACATAACATATTTTATGAGTGCTCTAAGTTTCTTTTTTTTAAACCTTAGGTTGCAATAAAAATTATAGATAAAACACGGTTAGATTCAAGCAATCTGGAAAAAATCTATAGAGAAGTTCAGATAATGAAACTCTTGAATCACCCCCACATAATCAAACTGTATCAGGTAAGAAATGATTTCAAATTACTGCCTGCCTGTTAGATATATTTTGGGTTTTATGCGTATAATTATTTTAATGATACTTTATTCCATTACAAGATGGATGTATTATTTCAGATCAAAACATGTTAAATAGTTTAAATGAGAATATTTCCAAAATGCCGACAGATTGAAATTTAATTCTTTTTGTTTTTAAATATATTTGATTATTTATAAAAAATATTTTGTTTGTAGTATATGGAAATTTTTTAGAGAAAACTTCAAAACTTGGTTATATATTTTTTTATGTTAGCAGTTTAAAATACAAATTTAATCTGGATATAATTCAAGCTTATGTTTTAGATCAGGCTGCCACTTAGAAGTTTCCTTAAAATCTTATTTTGAAAGGAAAAGAGAAGAAAAGCCAGAATGGAATGCTATGCAATTTCCATCTAGTTCACCCTGATATGCAGTTATTACATTCTATATAAAAAAAGAGCAAATTAGTGTGTTATGCAGATAATGAATTGTAATCCTCTGAATAAACAGAATTGATTTTATATGAACTACATATTTTATAACATTACTGTTTGATAGAAATATCTACATACTATTTAAAACAATCTGTCTAATAAAGAGGAAAAATATGTTTAAAACATTTCTGAAACATAAACAGAACCAATTTTGTATAGTGTGCAAACACCAATCATAAGCTTGCCAATAAACATTTTGCTTTTTAGGGAATAAATAAGTAGCTTCAGAAACACAAAAATGACAACCAAAAAGTTTTATGTAGACATTTTATTTTTTAAAAAGCTTTTGCCACTGCAGTATTTGTGAATGTCTGCTATCTGGTCAGTCTACACGGCAATATAATATATGAGTTTATTTTGATTTTACTTCTATAGAAAAATAAGTATTTCAGGAGGTTTAAAATAATTAAAAACATTGTATTAATTGGCTGTTTGAATAAACAAGCTGAATGGTTTGGGGAGCTTTGTTGGATTTCCCAACTTACGTGTTTCATAGCTGTTGATTTTGTGCTTGATGCTTCTCTGATGGAATTTGAGGAATAGAAGTTAGGTGAAATGCCACTTTGGAGGTGGAGGGATGGTATTGACATGATTTTAATAGCACTGTCTAATTTTAATCCAGCTGGCCTCTTTCCCAGAACTTTTTAAATGCCTTATTCCTTCCTATCTCTTGCCCCTCCTCAATAAAATACACACATATTTTTATTATATGTAGGATGCAAGTGCTTTTTCATGCCTTTGATATTTAAACTTCATTAGACAATATCAGAATTTGTAGCTCTTGAAATTTTACACACACACATACGCACTCATTTGTTCATTTCCCTGATATTTTTATGGATGTGAGATACAAGTCTACACCTCCATACTAAAATATTCCAATTATCCTAGAAGGAATTTCCTTTGGATAATTTGTATTTATGATTTAAGGCAGGATAATAAAAACTTTCACTGTGAATAATATTTAGAAACTACTGTATATATTAAGCATTAAAAAAACCAAATCAAATAGACGGATGCTCTTTGAAAACGTGCTGATATTGGAAGAGCCATTCATATTTTGATGGCAATGGATGTTGGAGTTAGGCATGATTAACCCTATACTGGAACAGCCTTCTCCCATGTGGTCCTATACAGATGTTTTGGAACTGCAACTTTCAGAATTTATAGGTCATATGTTCTATCATATTTGTAGAATCTCAGGTTAGTGAAGGCTGTACCAAATAAAGAAGCATATACAATGTCAAATATAAACAACTAAATAGCTTGTTTCTTCCTTATTGTATATTTCAAATTTATTTGTCATCTGTTTTTTCCAAGTCAGATGATGAATTGTATTAAGTAGAGTTAAATATATGTCTTATCATTCCATATGTTTTAATAAATATTAATTATCACAAGAAATTAATATGATTAATGAGGAGTTAGATGTCTGCATCAGATGCCTGCGTACAAAGATGTGCAGGGGTTGACAGAGAAAAGTAGGTTTTCTTGTAGATCTTCTCTGTAAGTCTTCTCTGTAGTTTAAATAATTAAATACTGGTAAACAAGGAAATGCATGTTTTGTGCTATTATAAATGTGCTTTATTTTCAAAGGCATATTCAGGATTTTGGAAGTTTACAACTTTAATATGGTGCTTTTCTGTCTCATATTCATTAGGTTATGGAAACAAAAGATATGCTTTACATTGTAACTGAATTTGCAAAGAATGGCGAAATGTTTGGTAAGTTCTCATGGCATATGAGCATTAACTCCTACTTGTTTCTTATCCGTCATTTAAATAACAGCCTCTACCATTTTGAATTAGACTGGAGTGACAGACAGACAGACAATTACAGAAAGAAAGCCAAGCCAGCAAAAATCCTGCCCCTTTTCTCCTCTTATGGAAACTTCTGCTATATCATAGACTCTTAATCAACTGAAGAGTCATAATTAGTTACAAATCTCTGGCCATCATGGAATGGTTTATACTTCGCACTAAACAAAAAGCAAATAGAGTATATGTTGACTTTCTATTTTGTGTGAACCAACCCTATGTCTGCTGGAGATTGAGCTGTCCAGTAGTAATATATAACTTAAGTAGCTGAAGTGCAGCTAAGTAAGGAGGTGTTTATTTGTAGATGTTTTAAAGAGATTATTGAAGCTGATATTAACATGAAGACATTTCTGCCCTTTTAATCACGTTTGACAGATCACTTAACTACACGGGGGCGCCTTAATGAACATGAAGCTCGGAAGAAATTCTGGCAGATACTTTCAGCTGTGGAGTATTGTCACAGCCATCACATAGTACACAGGGACCTCAAAACGGAGAATCTTCTGTTAGATGCTAACATGAATATCAAGCTTGCAGGTGAGAATGCTGTCACTGCAAAACATTTCATGTTTTCCAATTCTTTTCTCATTAGAAGTTTATTATATGCTTCTGAAATAGACACAGCCTTGAAATCTACATTTGAAAATCAATAAAAAGAATGTGGTGGCCTTTGATAACTGCCAGAATAGATACAAATGTTTATTTATTCATATATTAATAATAATAGAGACTGATGGTTTTTTTCATCTTCCTTTCTAGACTTTGGATTTGGAAACTTCTACAAATCTGGTGAACCTCTGTCCACCTGGTGTGGAAGCCCACCTTATGCAGCACCAGAAGTTTTTGAAGGAAAGGAATATGAAGGCCCGTACCTTGATATATGGGTAAGCTATAAATCCCATATTACCCAACTGATAGGATACCAAAAGGATGATATAGTGTACTTCATTGCTATGTATATTATTCTGTTGTTGACAGAGCCTTGGTGTGGTGCTGTATGTCCTTGTCTGTGGTTCTCTCCCATTTGATGGACCCAATTTACCATCTCTAAGACAAAGGGTGCTAGAAGGACGATTCCGTATTCCCTATTTCATGTCCCAAGGTGGGATTTCTATTTTTTTTAACTTCAACACTTTCTTGTTTTATATTTTAATGTTTTTAAACATTGTGAACATACCATTATTTATGTGGAGTTTTAACATTTTGAATGAAAGATTTATCTAGTTCTGTATTAATTAGGAAAATATGTTCTTTTTCTACATTCAAAAGCATTCAAAATGTAAAAGCTATGTAATAAGATTTTTCTTTAAGAGAAAAAGGTCTTAATATACAATATATTTTTAGAATTTATTTTAATCTTTCAATCACTAATTATTTTGTCAGTAGCTGAATTATTATCCATTGACTTTAGTTCTCAAATAATCTTCTTGTGAAACTAGTACAGCAGAAGAATCCCTCAAGCTGTGCTTGTAAAATTTTAAAAAACAGCTGAAATTCCCTAAGATTTTGGGAAGGAAGTGGGAAATAGCTTTGAAGATAGATTAGTCTTCATTATTAAACAGTTTTTATGGGCTTGCTTTTTTTGTGATTAAGGAGATTTGAACACTAATTTAACTTAAGTTACTCAGTTTGCCCTTTATTTTTATATTCAAATGTTGCTGTTCTTGTCCTCTAAATAAATCACCAGATTGTGAAGTGCTTATTCGACGGATGCTGGTTGTGGATCCTACAAAACGAATTACAATTGCTCAGATAAAACAGCATAAGTGGATGCAGGCCGACCCATCTCTTCAGCAGCAGCAGCAGCAGCAGCAGCACTCTTTGTCCTTCTCCATGCAGAACTACAACTCCAACCTTGGAGATTATAACGAACAGGTTCTCGGGATCATGCAGACGCTTGGCATTGACAGACAGAGAACGATTGAAGTGAGTTTTTGACATCTTACTCTGAAAAGCTACTGCCTCTCTTGGACCATATAAGGTGTGCCCTTTAGGAAAGTGGCACATGTTCACCTATCAAGTACCAGCGCATTGCTAAAAATACATTCCAATGTAGCTCATATAATCTTACATTTGTTTGGAGATTCTAGACAGGAATGCTTTTCAAATGCTGAAACTGGCATGAAATTTTAAAATTTGAAATCAGAGAATGTTTAGTTCTGAGAATCCCAATTTTTTCCATTCCTGAAGAAGCTCACACAATCCCCTAAAGTTTGCTTTATAACAATGGCTAAACCTTGCTCTTTAAAGTATAACTCTTACAACTCTTCTAGCCAGTAATTTTAAATATCTTATTTTGCGATAAACTGGCGGGAGTGTGGTGTGGGGGGAGGACAGAGTGCATGTGTGTGGGGCTGTCCTTCTATCAGACAGAAGTTTCTGGGATTAGTGAAATGGATGGCTATTCCTTTTTAAATGTCTATGCACTATAATTAGTTTCTGTCTCCATTTCCTGTAGTCTTTACAAAACAGCAGCTACAATCATTTTGCTGCCATTTACTACCTTCTTTTGGAGCGCCTCAGGGAGTACCGCAGCAATCAATTGTCCCATCGCTCAGTAAGCAGTCGCCAGCAAAGACCAAGAAGCTCAGACTTCAGCAACCATGAGGTAAGGTCATATAGTAATCATTCTTAGGTCAGCTAAGTTAAGTCAACTGAATCCCCCATTCTGGGTTTTGTTTTGTTTTTTGCTCCTTCTCATCTTAGAGCTGAACCATAGCTTACAGTGAGGGAAGGAGGCATCTCCCTCATCGTTTTTTGCTTAATCTTATGACTAGAAGGCATATTTCAGCAGTTCTGGAATAAAGCATATTTCATTGCAAGTTAAAATCAAAGTTTGAATTCTGATAAATAAATTTGAATAAATTATGTAAGTGTTAAAAACCATTTCCTGTAGAAAATCCTGTGCATTCAGCATCAGCATGCAGGGCTGACAGAGTTAGCTGGCATTGTACTTAATGTTTTATTCTCCAGTTTATTTTTCTGAAATTCAAAAACTGAATTCGGGATATGTATTAAAGGACAAGTTAATTACTTCTGGCACATTTTGTGGGAGCTTCATCACTGGAAGCTTTCAAGAGACTGGACTGCCATTTTTCAGAAATGGTGTAGGGCAGTGTTTCTCAACCTTGGCGACTATAAGATGTTTGGACTTCAACTCCCAGAATTCTGGGAGTTGAAGTCCAAACATCTTAAAGTCGCCAAGGTTGAGAAAC
>JAEANM010019047.1:2321-12470 GCA_017656035.1 Myanophis thanlyinensis | reverse complement strand
TTCCCAACCTATTTCCTACCCTCCCATTCTGCCCTAACTTACCTGTGGTCGTGAATGGCTGCGTAAGCATTTCACTGAATATTGTACCATGTATGATTGTGCATGTGACAAATAAAATTTGAATTTGAATTTGAATTTGATTGAAAGCACAAGGAGAGAAAAACTATTATATTCAGAAAGAGGCTAAACAGTGGATTCAGTACATCTGGAATGAATTATCTGACTATTTCTGAATTGGCACAAAGGGTGTAAAATTACACATTAAAAGAAATGATAATCTGAAGAAAAATCCTGGTGATCCATTTTGAATTTAGGATATATTAGAACTGAGCTATATTTCCTACCATGTTCAAGCTTGACCAGTTTAGGTTGCCCTTGACTAAATTGATAATTTTAGTCTTTTAATCAACGGATTAAAGTGGCAATTGGTAAAGTGGCCAGTTGGAGAAATGTAACTTCTCTTAAATCGATGGGGACAGAGGGCATACAAATCAAGAACTTTAATTGCAGTAAAGGCAGAGAGCATAACAACCTTTAGGGAAGATTTTTCTTTTCTAGCTTTCATGCATTTCCTGAAAAGGCAATATATATTAGGAGTTTAGGATGATGTATGCTGAGCCTCAGGGTAAGAATTAGTGAAATAGATAAATAGATCTTTATGTGGTAAAGACTTTGGTGATTAAAGTTGAAGCTTCTCCTGAAAGTCAGTTCTCATTTTCTACTTTGTATCTACCTTGTTCAAACTGCATAATTCCTATTTGTCCACGCAGCTTTGAATCTGTTTAAAATATGTCTGAATTTACTAATTCTGTTTTTTTTTAAAAAAGCACATTTGCAGTGTTATGTGTGTGTACATATGCATTTTGCAAATGAAAAAAAAGAAGCTTTAGCCTTTGATCCCTGTTTCTTATATTACAAATACTGTAAGCATGACAGTATGTGTTGGCAAGAGTAGTAGTCTTGTAATGGTGTGTGGGAATGACAGATGCAGCCAAGGGAGCCATCATATAAAAGGCAACTTAGACCACAACAGCAATGTGGGGAAAGCAAGAGAGTCAGAAGACATCCCACTCCTAGTTTTTTAGGTTGTAAAGGGGGTGATGAAAGAGATATTCATTCAGACATTGAAGTTTCTGTTAATGTAACCTTGCAGCAAAGTAGAATTGTAACATACAAGATCATGTCTCTTGCTTGGTCTGTCTCACAAGGCTGACAATTCCTGACTAATCTTTAGGCTAAATAGCAAGCTTCTAGATTTTAGTTATTTGGGGGCTTGTAGAAGTTGACAGAAGGGGACATAGTGGCTCAGTGGCTAAGATGCTGAGTTTGTCAATCAGAAAGGTCGGCAGTTCAATGGTTCGAATCCCTAGTGCCACATAATGCAGTGAGCTCTCATTACTTGCCTCAGCTTCTGCCAACCTAGCAGTTAGAAGGCATGTAAAAATGCAAGTAGAAAAATAGGGATCACCTTGATGGGAAGGTAACAGCGCTTTTGGGAAGGTAACATGCGCCTTTGGTATTTAGTCATGCCGGCCACATGACCCATGGAATCATCATCAGACAGCGCGGGCTCTTTGGCTTAGAAACAGAGATGAGCACCACCTCCTAGAGTCGGAAATAACTAGCACATATGTGCGAGGGGAACCTTTACTAGAGGTTGACAGAAAGTTTCTTCTCTAAATCCCAGCAGTCAAGGTCTGCTTTTCTATACAAAAAATTAACAGAAAAAGGAGAAAGAGTTTATGTGGATTTAAAATAATTTGATTTAGACCTACTTAAGATACTTCAGATTATTTGCATCTCTCCAGAATAAGTTGTGCCCTTGTATGATTTCCACCTGTCAACCAAGATCAGCTGCTGAACTGATTTATTTCTAGTTCTCCTGTCATGCATTTGTAGTGAAACTAGCATTTCTCTCTGCCTCTGTCAGAGGGAGAGGGAGAGAGGGAGGGGATTGGTTCTTTGGATCACAGGACAACTTCTGATTCCTTGCTTCAAGTCATTCAAAAGTGGTTTAACCACCGTTTGAACTAGAGTACCTCTCATAAGAACAAATTGATTTTTTTTTTCTACATGGCCAGGCTGGTATAGACAAAGTAAAATGAGAATATAGATGGAGGTAAAGCCATTTTTATTTTGTATCTCTTTTTTATGCAGTGAAGGTGATTGCATTTCTTGTTACTCCAGAGTCTTTGACACTTTGAAGGGGGGGAATGATTCAATAACATCCTTTGTTCCTTACTTTTGGATCAGTGGAATTGAATAAGAATGATGAATCATTTTCCTAAATAACTATTGGAACTACTCTTTGAAGGACTGGGAAAATGGTGGTAGTATAGAAGTTATCTTGATATCACTTATGTCTGTGTTGAATATAATTTGAAGGGTATTTCAGTGACTTGTTTAATTTGCCAATGAAGCTTATGAAAAGGTCAAAAATTGATAGATTTAATTAAAATCAGAAAAGCTTTTGGTTTGTTTAACGCATATCACTTTTATTGCATTATTGATTTATTTTCTACTTTACTACCTATGGGAAACATATCAAGAAAGAAATCCTGGCTTACTAAGCCACAAATAAATAATCAACGTGGTCATTCACTCATTCATGAATGGAAAAAACAAACTAGAAAAGGATAGATTCAAATTACAGGGTTACTAACCCTAACCCTTACTTTTGATTCCTTTCCTAAATAGCTGTATTATGAATTTATATATTTTTTATTGATTGCAAACATAGCATCTCTTTCCTGCCCAATCGTGTCAGCTCATATCCCTTATTAGAGAACAGGATATACATATATATATATAATCATTATTTTAATGCTCCATCTTCCAGATGAGGGTCCAAATTATTTGTAATCAGTTGATGGGCCTCTGAAGGGTCATCATTTCTATTAGCTACCTGTGCCCACAAAATGGAGCTGCATTATTTATTTCAAAATGTACATGCTACACACTCCTTTTCTTGTGGATCTAAAATCCTTGCAAACATTGATGCATAATCACCTCTCAAAACAAACCACCTAAACAATCTACAAAAGACCTGGTAGACATAAATATTTTAAACTTCCTCCTAAGCTAATATAGCCTCATCACAGAAAAAGCAGAATGAAGCTATCGGTGTTAAATGTATGCTTGGTAGATACACTTGTACAATATGTACATGTTCAAGGCCCGCCAGAGGCAGCAGCGCCAGGAACGGCCTCGATTGACCAGGCCTGCCGGAGGCAGCAGCATCAGAAGTGGATCCACAGTGACATGCTTGAGAAAAGAACCTCACTAAACAGCAAGGACTGCTGTGAGTAGCCGTGGGGACAACAGACAGACATCCCATCCCCCTTGCTCTCCTAAATTTAAATTGTAAACCCTAATGTAAATTTAAAGTGTAAATTTAATGTAAATTTAATATAAATTTAAAGTGTAAATTATCCTAAATTCCAATTGTAAATTGTAACTTAACTTTAAGACCATGAGCGGTTACACAACCATTTCACTACACATTGTACTATGTATGATTATGTATGTGATAAATAAAATCTGAAATCTGAATCTGAAATGTAAATACAAAAGGAGTCCTGTTAAAGATCTCAAAGTGCTGGGCAGATTGCAGGAGAGCAGGTGGTCCTTCAAGTAATCTTCAGATCCCCCCCCCTCTTTATTTTTGCTGAATTGTACATGTTTTAAGAGTTCTTTGGAACAATACGTTTGTCTTTAAGCAAAATAAGGTTGTTTTACACTCATTTGAAATAAAGGCTGTTTGTCAACTAGCAATTCTTTTTTATGTAGATATAATCTGTTCCTGGAATATTGCCAGCCCGGGATTCTGTTTTCATGTTCCCATTTCCTTTATGATGGCTTGTTTATTCAGGTGTCTGAACACGGGCCTGACCCTGTAAGGTGTGCTTGGGAGTATCCCACCACAGTGGTGGAAAAGTCATGCCTCTCTGTGACTGTCAAGATCTTTGACACCCAAAACCTGATATTTCGCTTTTACCTTGTCAAATATTTCATGTAAGCCACATGCTTCTTAGCAACATTTTTCTGTTTCTAATATAACCACAACAAGGTTGCTATGACCTCTGCTTTGTACATTTGCAAAGAATGATCTGTCATTGGGGTGTTGTTGTTTTTTCTCAATATTGAATGTGAAATGTTTCTGTAAATAACTTTTTGGTCTCTTGATACAAAGTTTAGTGGTCGTGAAATCTTAAACTTTTTTTGGTTAACATTGACATCAGTAAAAGAGTGATGACTAATGTAACTGGATACAATAAGCATCTGATAACCTTTTCTGCTTCCCCCCCCCCCCCCCAATATGTTGAGTCTACAAAGAGTAGAGTGACACTGAGAAACTGAGATCATTACAATAAATGAAACATTGCACTGGAGTACTAAACTCATATACTTAGAAGTAAACTACCTTCAGTCAATTGAATTTTAAAATCCTTTAAATCAGGGACCTCTGACTTTTCAGATGTGGTTAAACTACATATCTTAGCATCCTTAATCTTTGTATGGTTTGATTTTCACAGAAGTGTGGTACAGACAGTCCTCGACTTAGAACCACAATTGAACCCAACATTTCTGTTGGTAACCGAAACAGTTGTTAAGTCAGTTTTGCCCCGCTTTATGACATTTCTTGCCGCAGTTGTTCAGTGAATCACTATAATTGTTAAGTTAGTAATAGAGTTGCTAAGCAAATCTGGCTTCCCCGTTGTCTTTGCTTGTCAGAAAGTCACAGAAAGTGATAACATGACTGCAACCGTCATAAATAAGACCCAGTTGCCAAGCATCTGAATTTTGATCACATGATCATGGGAACGCTGCAGTAGTCATAAGTGTGAAAAATGATCATAACTCACTTTTTTCAGTGCCGTTATAACTTTAACAGTCACTTAAACTGACTATTATAAGTTGAGGACTATAGGTACTACCTACTCATGGTTTATTTTCCCTGATAAAACTGTGCTGTGAGAATTATCTCTCTTTGGTTTCAAAAGGAGAATCATTCCTATTGTGATCTTATAACTTGTCCCACCACCTTATGAAGGCTATGAATAAAGAGAGTAGCCATATTTATCAATGTTCCACTTCTGAATTATGCTTCTTTCTGAAAACAAACTGATGGGTCAGCAAAAGCTATTGTAGATTAAGGAATAATTATTATAAAAAAATTAATGAAGTTGGGATTTGTTCAGCTATGAATTCTTGTGTGGCAAAATTGGAATGTTTCCACTGTTGCAAGAACATTGTTGTGATTTTTGGCGTATATTTTATGAACAGTTGCCAGATGTAATAATTCATCTCTGCTCTCCTCCTTTATAAATTGAATTTGTTTTGGGGAAGTGTTCAGTATTGTTCTATATAAGCAAAGTAAGATTCTTGACACAGATTAGTAACAACTGAATTCTTCTGTTGTGTTTTAGAGCTAGTCATGTATTTTCCCAATATAAACAAGCAAAATCTTTGAACTTAGCTTCATTTATCAGGGTTCAATTTCCTTCTCATCTCCAATTCACAGTGGGGAACTTTACACCATGCTGTATAGGCTAGTTTATGGAAACTGTTTGCAACTTCTGTTCAGTAATTCAGCCAGTTGTTGTTCTTTACATTTGGACAGATACTGTATAGCAGTGAACTTTATTTGCTGAGATTCCCGTTCGTTAAGAATCTTTTAGTGTCATGAGAATCTCCATGGATAGGGAAACTTCTCTACCAAATCAGCTTTCTGAAAAAAATGATGAGGGTGAGGAGAAGTATGTGTTTTTACAACTGAGTAAAGTTGTAGCTAGAAACATAACCTTCTGAAATGGGATTTAAGCAGGTTATTATGAAGGAGAGAGATGAGATCACAATAAGTGCTAAATGCAGTAGAAATGATTGACCCCCCCATAGCCCTGGAAAACTCTCTTTCTGGCAAACATTGGGACAAAGAATCTGTAAGTAAATTCTGATAGTAGGATTTACAAAAGTCTGAAAAGCTGAAACAATTTTTCTTAAGAAAATAAGCTTTCTTCTTACATTTAGCCTTTTATGGCTACCCAGTGACTGAAAATTATTCATATGATTCACTTTCTGGGTGAAAAGATAATGCATGATTCAAACTAACATGGAATTGTGAGTGTGAGTGTGAGTGTGAGTGTGTTATTTTGCACTGAGGGGATAGGTTTTAAACTATCTGCAGGTTCACCAAATGAAGAATAGAAATCAGGCTTTCTTCTAACCTAGCTGTTTTATAGCTGTAATTTTTCTTCAACTATATGATAAAGCATTGCTTAGCTCATCAGTTATCTTTTATAGTTAAACTAATTACAGGTATAACAGGTGAAGAGTATGGAGTTTGCCATTCAGTCATTATCTTGTGATTATTTTTGTCTTACCAGGAAAAAGGAATAATAAGACTTACATGGGGGCTCTCTATCATGATGTAAATACAGAGAACCTCTTGCACTAAAACTAGCTTTGGTTCAAAGGTGCATCTACATTACTCAATCACTGCACGTCAACATCAAGCAATTACTAACATGCTGAGTGGGTTATTATATGTAACCCCATATAATATTTAAATAACAATATAGCATGTCTCCACATTACCTCTAATGCCTTTCAGTAGCATCAACTCATACATCTTTCTGCTACTAAGTATACAGTAATTAAATATGGCACATTCAAGCAATGTAAGGACATGAATTAAATCATTCCTTAATTGATGAGGTGTAACACAGAAAGCTGGGTTATATATACATAGATCTCAACTAGGTATATAAAAGGCACTGTGTATATATTTTTCAACAGACATTACAAATATTTAAATGTACCATTCACATGAAATCATTGGAATCCACGTTTTATTTAAGAATAAATACAAGTTCCTGACATAAGACATAAAGTAGGAAAATGTCTAAACCTTATGTTAAAATTTTTAAGTACATAAAATGTTCCCTGGGAACAGTGTGAAAAGTTTTATATTGTTGAAGCTAGGGAATCTGTTACATATGGCTACAGTTTCTGCTAAAAAATGTAATATAATTTGCTTTCATATCAACCTTCTGGATTACTGAGAATTGCAAAGAAGTAATGATTTAGGTATAATGATTCTATTTAAAAATAATGATTTAAAAATTAAATTAAAAACCTTATCCTTCATAATTTAAAACCTCAAGAGAGAAATTTATTCAAGAGACTAAAAGGTTATAATAGAGAGTAGATAATTTGAGATTTGAATAATCAGAATACAGAATAACAGAGTTGGAAGGGATCTTAGAGGTCTTCTAGTCGAACCCCCTGCTCGGGCAGGAAAAATTATACCATTTCAGACAAACTGATATAATTTCAAGACAAATCATTATTGCCCATGATAGATTTTTCACCCACATGTATTTAGTAATTGGATTATCATTATTTGGGAGGGTTAGCAAGTATTTCCAGAATTACTTATAAGCCAGTTTGATGTAGTAATTTAAGATTCTGACATAGAAACCAGAAAACTGAATTCTTATCCCAACTTAGGTATCAAAGCCAACCAGTTGACTTTGGGTTAGTCACGTTCTCTCAGCCCAACTCACCTTACAAGGTTGTTGTGGGGATAATAGGAGGAGGAAGGAGAATTTGGTATATTCACAGCTTTGGGTTACTTTTAATGTAATAAAAGCAGAATAAACATAAATTTAAAATTACAGAATTTCCTTAATAGGCTTTCTTTACCAGCACTTGAAGTACTTTCCCCCTATTTTGTATTATCTTATAATAATATAAGCAAGTATCTTATTTATTTGCTTTATCCACCTTTACTTTACTTTATGTACTTTAGAACAGGACTGCCAAACTCACAGCCCATGAGAGAGATGTGTCATGTGCTGCCCCTTCCTGGTTTAGCGAAGGGGGAAAATATCAATATCACATGATATTGCCATTTGACACCTCTGCTTTAGAAAGGCAACAAAAATACATAAAACTCCTTTCTCCTCCTTGGTCTCATCTTGATTTTAATTCCATAACGGCATATAAACTATTTGACTATAAAAGACTTTTTTACATGATGTTGTGACTGTGGCAGTGTATAAGAGCATCAAGAATGAATTTCTTAAGGAGATTTATTTTTCCCCTTAATGTCCTTTGAGAGGTAGATTGTAGGATAGCTATACTATAGTAGAAGCATTTATTTTAATGTTCTTCAGTCATTATTAGTTAGTAGCAATGGAGCTGTTAAAAGTCCTCTTTTCAACTAAACACCCAGAAATGTGCACTAGTGAAAAAAGTTACAAGTAGGGCACGAAATACATTCACGGACAATGTTGAACTTGAACAGTTTGCCAGAAATGATACATTACTTATGTCAAAGAATTTTCCTACAGAGATTAATAAACCAGTTTATCTGCAGTAACAGGGTTTTGCCTTATTTGTCTCTCATGCTTTATGTGCTACTTCATCTGTTCTTGTTTTATGACAAATTACTGTTGGCCTGCATCACGAAAATGAGAATTTGCTTGTTCTCTGTTGTGTTTTCTTAACTTTGCTGCTGAAAATATTATGCCCAATGGTCTCTGTAAATATCTGTTTTGAGTGGTTATTTCAAAACACAGATGATGTCGAATTAATTTTTACTTAATTGCGAGTCTTGATTCCCCTTTATTGGAATAGCAAAATGATATATGTCTTCAGTTTAAAAATGTACCTACCAATTCCTAGCTTGCTTTCCTTGTTCATTTTCAACCATTTATGGCCAAGTTATATATTGTTTGTGAAGATGAATTTACAGGGAAAGCTAGCCATTCACCTTCTTCTTCCCAATGGTTTCACACTGCTTTGTTACCATCATCAAGCAAAGTAGTTCTGTCAGTGAGTATACAATTTCAATTCAAGTCAAATCTTTATTGTCAATGCACAACATGTGTGCATTGAAATTGAATAAGCCTCCATCGGTACAATCACACAAAGCACAGAATACATTCAAATACAGAATACATCTCCAGACTTATAAACAAATCCCTAACCCCAGGAAATACTGGGGCTAGGCACACATTTCCACATATATAGATATATAGATACACACACACAAACACACACTATTCCATCGGTATGTACATATTGCACATTACACTGCCACTGTGAGTCTGTTGTATCAAGTCTAGTCGTGGTGTTATGTGGCATTTAGAAGTCTGATGGCCCATGGATAGAAGCTATTTTTCAGCCTATTTGTCCAGCTGGCTATGCTTCTATATCTCTTGCCTGATAGTATACAGGTAGTGCTCAACTTATGACCATAATTGAGCTCAAAATTTCTGTTAAGTGAGACATGATCTTCTCCCCATTTTATGATCTCTGTTGACACAGTTGTTAATTGAATCTGGCTTCTCTATTGAATTTGCTTGTCAGAAGTTTGCAAAAGGGAATCACATGACTCCAAGACACTGCAATGGTCATAAAAATCAGTTGCCAAGGATCTCAATTTTGATCATGTGGCCATGGGGATACCACAAGTGTGGAAAATGGTCATTGGTCAGTACAGTTGTAACTTTGAACAGTCACTAAGAGAACCATTATAAGTCAAGGACTACCTATAGTTTTCTTCAACTGCCAACTTGCTCTGGTGCAAACTTTCTGATACCTTAGGAAATGAGCCTCAGTGTTCAGTGTTTCTGAGGCAATAGATTTATGCAGAAGTTTCTTTCACTGTGAAATAGATCCTAATCAAGTGCTTAATGTATAAACGTTCCACAATTGGAGGTCTTTGGTTTCTGAGGAAGTTCCTTGGTTTCTTTGGTTACTAACCCAAAATAAATAGATGAAAGGAAGTTGTATAGTTAGATAACTGGTTTTGCTAGTTTGGTATTTGCATGGATGGAAAAAGGATTTTTTTCCCCCTGGCATTCTTGACTTCATTACCAAAGGATAAGATTTATGGACCAGGAGAAAAGTCCTTTCTGCATTATCACTGCATTCTATTTTGAGAACCAATTTTTCTTGTTTCCTTTCCTTTTTGAAGTTCTAAACTATTTAAATCACTGAATGCCAGGAATGGTTTGCCTGGTCATTTTAGAATAAGGTACTGTCAGTGCCTGCTCTCTTGTAGAAGATTCCCTCTTAACTTTTATACTTTACATATACTTATTCTCTCTCTCTTCTCTCTCTCTTTCTCTCCCTCCC
>JAEANM010019046.1:0-12470 GCA_017656035.1 Myanophis thanlyinensis | reverse complement strand
TGATTTGATTTGATTTGATTTGATTTGATTTGATTTGATTTGATTTGATTTGATTTGATTTGATTTGATTTGATTTCACACTGATGATACTGGAGCCAAAACAGAGAATGACCCAATGTGAATGTTAAACAAATGTGTCAAGGATGCTATTGGAAGGGAACTAATAATCATCTCAAGTATTGCTTTTGTTTCATTGACAAGTAAGGCTGACTGATGCTTTCAATATAAAGGAATATGTGTGTAACCTTGGGATTTAAGGAGAAGAGATACTGCCTAGAAAACAATCATACAAAAGAGGCAGTAGCCTCCAGTGGCGTAACACTTAGAGAAAGAAACTTAGGAAGGGCCTATCCTAATGAATCAATTAGCAATAGCACTTAGATTTGTATATGGCTTCATAATGCTTTGCAGCACTCTCTAAGCAGTTTTAGAGAGATAAGATATTGCCCCACAGTCTGGGTTCTCATTTTACTGACCTCAGAAAAATGGAAGGTTGAGTCAACCTGGACCAATCAGGATCAAACTTCTGGTACTTGGCAGTAAATTAGCCTGCAATACTGCATTATAACTACAACACTGCCACAGTTTCCTCAAACAATGAAATGTGGTGGTGGTACATAAGTCTGTATCTTTCGATTTAAAATATTCGATTAATATAGTTTTACAATAGAGTAGAATTAATTCATCTGTCTAGTTTACCTGACTGGACTGACATTGGGAGATTGTTGTGTCTGTGCATGCGCGGGCGGAGTTTTCCCTCAGTGCCCGCATGGCACTGACTGCCGGAAGTTGATTGGTTGTTGGCCCGTAGGCGCCTGATTGTCTGAAAACAGGTGAGCGTTGGTTGGTTGCGGGCGGAGCCGCAGGAAAGTATAAAACGAGTGGCCCACCTGCAGCAGAGTGCTTCTTTTATTTGGACGAAAAATAAAAGGGAGCCCTCGCAGCTATCTAGTCTGACCCGCGTCTTTGACTATTTTTTGTGCCTGTGAGCTGGGGATTCTGGGAGCTAACAGAGATTAACCTATTTATTTACCAGTTCTTTGCAAAGCTTTGAAGTGTTGCTTCCTTTCAGTTTGAACCTCCCTCTGAAGTTCTGTTTGAAACAATCCTTCCTGCTCCATTTATAGTAGTTTTGCTACTTCTATTCAAGACCTTCTTCAATAAATCTAAGAATGGAGAAGCCGTTTCAGGTTTTCATGCCAGATGCTGGAAATTCCAAAAAAATGCTTCAGAACATTTCTGCATTTTAATGTTTTCTATCTCACAAGCATTTTATTCCAAATTTCATGATATTATTTATTTCAGAAAAATAAATGCATTTATACATACAGCATAAACTATAACAACATAATACACATAAACAGACTAGAACATGGTGGCATATAATATTGATATATTAACAATATGTTTTTTTTGTGATTAATGTAAAATCCATGTAATTAAATATCTAGCTCTAAACAATGACTAATATGGGCAAATAAAAATAAGTAATGAAAATGTCTACATCTTTTTCAGAACAGAAATATGGAATGACATCTTTGAAGGTAAAAGATGTGAATATATTGAACTATGTACTTTAGAGTAAAGGAAAAGAAAACTATTTTTGAAGCAAGTATGGAGGACATATTTTTGAAAAAAATATTTAAAGCCCTCTACATATCCAATTAATGTATATAGGTTATGCAAAACATGAATGAAGGGATTGGCCTGTTAAATGATCAATCATTAAAGTGACATCATCTGAGTTATGCATGAAGGAGTATTTTATATGAAAATTGTCCAAGTAACCATTTATCAACCAGTATCTTCACCTGATTAAGTGCCAAGTTGCCAGAACAACTTTATCAAATAAAGTTGATAATTGATAACAGGAATGGTGCATGGTAATGGGCAATGGAAAATAATTCAGCAAATAATTAAACAAATAATTACAAGTACTCAAACATCTTACTATTTGGCAAGTGATCATTGGCATCCATCTGCTCCTGTATTCTTTTCTTTGTTTACTACAACACATATGCCCTCATGCTTTATCAACAGATTGCTCTTTTATATAATGCTTAATTAGGTAAATATTATCAAATGAAAACAAAAATATTACTAGCACAAGAGATTTGAGAAAAACTAGAACCTGACTAATTCTGTCTTATATCCATCACCAGTTTGAATGTTCCATTTTCCAACCAGTAGAGTTGTTCCCTATAAGTTTTTCTTATATATAAAAAAAAACATTTCTTGTTATTATGAACAACTCCCATAAACTGCTCCCAGTTATAAAGGTCTATAAAGGTAAATAAATGGAGGAAGTTTTGACTAAAGAGAATAAGAATTTCTAGAAACAGCAAGAAGTAGATAGAAATGAAGAAGAATTGACCTGTTGCTATTGTAGATAAAATTTAGACAGCTTAGAAAAATCAGAATTGAGAATAGAGGGAGAGAGGAAGGAAGGAAGCAACGGAAGGAACGAAGGAAGGAAGGAAGGAAGGACTTATGATATAAAAGGAAGAATATACAGTTTTTTTCACTGCAACAGTCTGCCCAGAATTTCATTCCTTATGGCTAGAAGGAAAAGAAGCACCTTGGGACAGGGGGAAGGCACAAAGAATATTGATTGGTAAGGTTCAGCCAATGAGAGAGAGGTTGGCAAGCTTTCACAGCAAGGAAATTGCCCAGTGAATTTTCTGGAGGAACATCAAATATGAAGAACCAAGAGGAGATAAAGGCTAAATCAGAGAAGACTCATCTCAAAAGGTACATCAAGCAAACTAGCAAAGGAGAATAAGGAAGACTGCTGTATGACCCACTAGTTGGCTTTGGACATTTTGTAGGAGGGGTGCAGGTGTTTATTTATTTATGTACTATGCCTTTGAAAGAAGGTTGTTGTGTTTGATTTTGTATGTATTTGTGTGAGAAAGGCAGAATGGCTCTTTCCTTGCTTGGAGTCTCAAAAAGGCCCACCCTTTAGTGCTATTTAAAACTGTTTTTGTATGTCTATGACATTGAATGGTTTCTCTTTCTCTAATACAGAACTAGTAAAGATGCTTACAATTCAAGGTCTTATACTTTTCTTATTGGATTCCCCTGGGAAGAGTGAAGGCATACCTTAGAGATCTTTTGGTTGAAAACTTGTCAGCAGTCTTGTCTAAAGTAAATGGCAAAAGAGTTGGGAAAATTTTCTTTGGAGTATCTCGGGAGACCAACTTCTCAAAGTCAGGACAGTCTCTGTATTAAAATAATAGCCAAAGTTACCCAACTGAAAAGCACCTAAAGTCCAAGATCCAGATTTAATATCTTTCAACTCCCTTTCTGTCCTGAATCTAAGAACAAATAAATTGTTCTCTCAATATTTATTTCTATTTTATCAAATTTTCCTTGCATGTCAGTATTACATCCATGATAGGAATGTCTGTTTCTTCTTCATATGCCAGAGGGGGAAAAAAAATTAGTGAATCAAATCCATAATTTATAAGTAAACCATTTTAACTTGGAATGTATTTCTATTATATCTGTTTAGAAGAGTTTGATTATGAGTTAGGTTACCCAACAAAAAAAAGCCACAAAATGATTGCTTGAAGAAGAGGCCAGATTTTATCTGAAGAACCAGAAACACAAAATGGAGATTTAACTTTTCAAATGTGATCATGGGGTTAGAAAGCTGAAAGTGATGGCATTTATAGTGGCAATGGGCTTTGGTCGTGAAGTATTGGTCTTGGATATGAAGTATGTTAGATGTGTAAATTAAGATGTCCTTGCCCCGAGACATGTGAAGTAGGAAGAGAATTTCTTACTCTGTGGAGTGATGGTGATGTCAGATATGTAGAACCCTTTCTAGGTGTGAATATTTTTTTTTTTTTAATGAAGGGGTCTGGCATCAAAGTCCAATATTGACACAAAAGATTTCTTTTTAACTTGAGGGGATTTTGTCACTTTGCTGGCACAAAGCAGAAGGCACTAGCCTGAAGATGGTGAGTGGGACCTCACCAAAATGATGCAAAGATACTTTCACAAGAAAAGACCCGATCCTCAGAGGGGAAAAAAATGGCCCTTTTCTCATTTTTCTCCATAATTTGAGATTATTTACTCAACATTTTACAAGGATTTATCAATACCTATACTGTACTGAAGTAGACTATCACTAATAGCATAATAAACTGACATATGGTGGACTGCTTTTCCTGATCAAAATCTTCTGTGTGAATTTAACCCAATTAAACAAAATGAAACAAAGGAACCCCATTTTTTCATGAAAGAATTATTCATGAAAATACAGCCTAGCTTTAATTTACAAGCAATTATATTCATTTAGGGTGGGGACTTCAATTAGTTAGTCTTTGAAATGAAAAGGAACCCACATTTAATTTACTGCCATTTGGTTAGGTAATAAAGATTAGCCAATTGAGCAGCATTGCAAATGAAATTCATGGGTGGAATGTATTGTTTCATTTGCTTCACACAATCATTACAGATTAATTAAACCAGACAAGCCTTTAATTAGTGTCTCTTACCTGAAGTTCTTTCCATGAACATTGTAGACCACTCCAAGATAGAGGATTTGGACTAAACAGAACATTTGTTCTGTTCTCTAATCACAAATGCAAATGATGCAGAACATTTACCCTCTGCCTATTTAAACCTAATTACTATGGACCCAGCATTGGAAGTCCATTAAAAGAGAGAGAGAGAGAGTGACTAATCAATATCAAACTTGTAAAGCATGTTAAAAAAAAACCATACAGAAATCTTAAAAAATAGAGGCGGGAAAAAATTATACATTTGACACAGAGAGACATGTTGTTTTACAAGAAAACCAAATTTCCCAATAGTCCCAAAAAATGTTTTTACAAACTGGTGAATAGCACTAAGCCTTTATTAGAGAGTAGTGATTCACTGCTTCTTAATCACTTTTTCCTCTCAAGTATTCCTAAATATTGGGATAAGAGGGAAACAGTCCATCAGAGAGTTATGTATTTGCGACAGATACTCCCAAACCATTACTTCTATGCCTGCTTTTCATTCATCGGGGGATTTATTGAATGGTAGGATTTTGTTGCCTTTCTGAATGTAGGGAAGATTGATTCAATAGCTAATTATAATGCCCTCTGAAAGAAACATTTCATACAGATAGCTTGGTCTTCATCTGCAGATGCTCCCATGGCAAACAGAACAAAACTAAAAACAAATCCAAAGGGGAAAAGAAACAGGTATGGTAGGTTAATCAAATGTAAAAGAGGAAATACCAGTTGAAAAAGGTTCTGGTAGAGATTTCGTTGAGCATACTATGTTCCATTATTTCAGTTGTGGCTATTACAGTCTCTAGTAGTAATGAGGGACCTATTTGAGTTATTAGCAAAATGGAACGGAATTAAAAAATATCTGAAATTATGTTATATTCTTACAATGTACGTATGAGATAAATTCATAAAGAGTAAAGGTAATTTCTTTATTAAATATTTTATGAGCATTTATCATTACTATCATTCACTTTCTAGCCTTTTCTCCCAATAAAATGTCATATTTCATATGATAGAGCATAATAGAACTATTAGATGATGATGATGATGATGATGATGATGATTATGATGATGATGAAGATGTCAGTTTAAATATCAATTCTTTGCAGGTTAGTGACAAAGATGGAATAAGTGTTGATTCTTAAAATTAGAATGCTGATTTTATGATAATTCTATTTAATAATGAACTGGAATCATGTTTTAATATGCCTTTTAATATAGTTGACACATATATAACACATTTCCCTAAATACTTTTTGTTGTTCTATCTCATTTACATTCTCAAGTTTGGTTTGTATGTTCTGTTTTGTTTTTAGGTAACACAATTCATATGAAATGTGAAATGAATGCCCAGAATAGTAACTGGGAAAAATGGTTGTTTGCTACTTTAATTGAAGTGTGTATGTGTGTGGTATGTAGTATGTTAGGAATATAGAAGAACTTTGTACAACTTTTGATGAGATCTGAATTGTAGTTTAGCTTGACTTTCACTTGAAATCAAAGGATGAATATATCCAAACAAATCTATCCTGCAAGTTCTTATAATCTTATATTAGACAGTAATGGTAGCGATGTCAGAAAGAAATATTTATTTTCTCACCAATAGATATCTGGTTTGGATCCATTGAACACATTTAATCAGATTTCTTCTACGATCAGGGGTGTATTACAACAATTGAATGCAAAAAATTCTCAATCATCCAAGTCTCATTGGTCCCAAAAGTGCTTTTTTCAAAAGGACAGCTGGATTTCGTTTTTTTTTTCCTTAAGGATGTTTCACTTCATATTCAAGAAGCATCTTCAGTTCTGTCTGAATGGCAGAGAATAGAAGATTTATGTTCCTTGCACCTGGCCATTAGCACTCTTTCTGAAAATCATTGAGGTTACTTGGAGGTTTCTCTGTATCCTTGATGTCAGTTGAATAGTGCAAATGAGTGTGGAACATTCTTGGAACTGCTGAAATGACTGTGTTGTAAACAGAAGATAGGTGGTGTCATATTTTTCCCCCTGTTTGGGAGAGGGCTCTTCAATCTTAATGTAGATTAAGATTAATGTAGATTAATCTTATTTGACCCCTCTTTCAAACCAGTGGCCATCTCTGTCCAGAATGTGGATTTTGCTGTCTTCAAAATAATGACTTGACTTTCAAATGCAGATGGCCTGCTGAATCTTGTCTTGATGGGGTTATTCTTCTATGTTGTATCATGCATTTGTGAAGTGATTGTTTGATTTCTCCAAGGAAAAACAAAGTCCAGTTGTCTTTTGAAAAATCCTTTGGGGCAAATGCAAAAAAAAAAAAAAAAAAGCATCATTTTTGTAATACGTGTGAGTGAATGTCTTGTTAAAATTTGATGAGAGGAGAAAGACTGTACAATTATACAATGACTACTCAGTTAAGGTAAGTTTATGTTATGTTCTAGCAAAAAGATGGCGAATAGTGTTGAGCATGATCCATAAAAAAGGAATCTAGTTACTCTACAGTTCTGTCCAAGGATTAGGGGTTGGAAAATACTGTGATTGTTTTTTTTTATTCACAAGATAGAATCACAGTGAATTAAGACACAGATAAGACCCTCTTGTATACCTGAAGGATCAAAGGTCATAATGATGGAGTTAAGTTCATCAAAGTTTGAAATCCAATTGTTTCATGCTTTAATTGAAACTTTTTAGCTTTTGACAAGAAAAAAATAAACAGTTCACATTATATTATACTATTAAGCTCTGCTTTTTCCCAGACTGGCTACAGAATTATCCTCTCTATTTTTGACTTTGTAACTTATTTCACAGTTTAGAAGATGCAACAATCTCATGACAAATAAAGATAATAAAATTGTATTTAAAAAAATCATATATGAAGCTTGATTACAAAAATACAGGGAGTACTTTCAGAAAAGTAAAATATGACAGTAATCCACTATAAATAATTATCTTGAAAAAGAGATGGGTTTCAAATTATATATTGTCTCCCAACAAAATAATATAGAAAAAGGAATTCCTGAATTCAGTCTGATATTGCCTGACTTAAACAAATAAATAAAATTCAGAGAGAATAAAGTGTTAATTAATCTAGGTAAGATTTAGGCATAGGATGTGTGTGTTTACTTCTAGAACTTTGGCTATTTCAGGTTTATCCCAAAATAATAATTCTAATTTCATCTTTAGAGGTACACATCATAATATATTAAAACTGAGATAAAAGCATAAAGATGCTTATTTGCATGGCATAAAATACAATTGTTTTTATTGTTCACCTCAAAGAGAAAATTTATCCTGAACATAGGGAATGAATGTAGTTTCCATAGCATCTCTACTGAGAAGTCCCTTAATCTAATTCAGAAATCTTAATTATTCTTTACTGATATATACAATATATAAACTCTTGTTATCTTCTGAGTGACAACTAGTTTTATGTGGAAACAGATTTCATTTGCCTCTTTACTATGAATATCTCCTTTGAGTTATTCTGGTTTCTCTATGACACATGATTTTTATATAGTAGTTCTCATAGAGAAGGTTAAAACAATCTAATAGAAGTCTTCAAGCAGAACATGGTGATTTCTAAAAATGTAATTCTGTATGTTAGGAATGTTAAACTCTAACAGTAGTTGGGTAGGCAATATATAAACCAGGATTATCATGTTAAGATGAAAAATGTACTGTTGCTTTAACTCCAAGTGGCTGCTAATTAATCAAGCAGCAATAAGAAGAAGACGCCAGAATCACTTCTGATTGTGGGTTTCTGATTGTAGGTTTCTGAGAGTGGTTTCTGGAAGAGAGTTGTTTGGAGTGGGTTGTTGTTTTTCTGAAGTTTGTATTTTGTGAGTATTACTGAACTCAACTGAACTGAATTGACTGTGTATGACTATGGACTGTTAGATGGACTTTGCTTAAAATTCTAATTCCATTAAACTAAAACCTATTTTTGCTGCTCAGTGAAAGTGTATAGTGTAATATACCAAATTACTCTCAAATACACTCCGTTGTGTACTCGTTCTCCTAACGGAGGACTATACTCCTTAACACTGTAGGTGTATGAAGAGAATGAAAAATTGAATCCTTTAATGAATTTCATTAACTCTTTCAATGAAAAGACATGAAAATTCATCCAACAAATCACCTTAACTAACTGAACATACAGAAGCATAGATGGAGAGGGAGGGAGAGGGGGGGGAGGAGAAAGATTTGCATAGATATACAACCTTTGACTCTTGGTGACTTCATGGACTATTTCCTACATTTTATTGGCAAGAGTTCAGTGGTTTGTCATTGCCTCCTTCCCAGGGACAAGAGAGAGAAACTGGCCCAAAGTCACACAGTTCACTTTGTGTTTAAGGTAGAGCTTGAACTCATGCCTTCTGGTTTCTAGTCCAGTGCCTTAACCACTAGGCCAAATTTGCTTTCAAATACAGTGTAGCTCAATTTAAATCTAAAAGGACATCCACCCTTGTCTTTCAGTATGTGACCACGTACATGACTAAGACTTTCCCTTCTTAATAATGCTTTGAACTTATAATATATGCTTAACTTTCTTGTAATTATTTATTTTGCGATAAGTTCATTTTTGTCACTATCTATTGTTACTAACCAATAGTGATTTGTTTTTACTTTAATTCTATTATCTTTATACAGTTTTGTGTCTTATTCTGGTGCTTGGAATTTTCAGTTTGTTTGTGTCATTTACTCTTTGTGTTTAGAGGATCTAAGTCATTTAATTGAATAAACAATTACAGATATCAAACTGAGTTTTGGCAAGCTAATCCTATGAATGAATAAATCCCAGTGGATTTACTCCTAAATAACAGTGCATGGAGTTATGTTCTTAGATAGCTATTTATTTATTCACTTATTTCTTACTTGTTATTTTAAAATTTATTAAGATGATACAAATTAGATTCATCATCAAATAATTTTAGTTTTTTTTTTTAATTTTGATATATTTATATCTATGGGAAAGATTAAAAAAACAGAATGAGGAAAATGGCTATATATTTCATAGAGCTTATCTGAAATTAGTTGTCTTGTTGGAGGAGGGAAAAAAATTTGCTCTAATTACTGAGGCCTTGGTTTAAATGTGCTGTGCTGGAAACCTCATTTTGGCCCTCCATAAAAGTAAATATTATTAACATATGCTTTCTTCTAGCAAAAGCTTTGACAGCACAAGTATGCACTTACGCAAAATGACTTTAAGGATGTACGATATATTTCTTTAATTACACTCAAACATATTGTGATCAAAGCACAGCACACATTTGGCTTCTCTGAAATCAACTTGAGGTCCAGAGAGAATTATTTTCTGGGTTTGCAGCAAATGTATTGTTATCATTGTTACCCTTCATTTCTGTCCAGAGGGACTTCAAGGAAGCTAGTAATACGAAAGAAAGAAAGAAAGAAAGAAAGAAAGAGGTAGAAAAAAAACAATTAAAATCTGATAAAAGCAATCAATATATGAGCTAATCTGATAGTGATGAAAGCATTCTAATTCATCAAAGTTTTTATCAATTCTTTCCAGAGAAGTAAGCAGGAAAGTGTTAAGTGGCAGAAAAGTGATGTTCAAGGAATAATAGAGGCTTCTTCAATTTCAAGAGCCCCCTTACTTAATCAGATTGTGAATGATGCACATTAAATTGTTTTTTAATGTAAGGAAGCACTGGCTAATCTGTATAGATGGCTAAATACTATAGGCATTGATAAATGCGTCTGAAAACCAACAGCAGAAAAATGGACACAGCAAAAATCCTGGGCCCAAGAATTTCTGAAAACTGTCATCATGAAAATATTTCATATTTCCTAAGAGGCCCTTTTATTAAACTTTATTAAATGTTTGTCCATCATGACTGTGCAAACATTCAATCCAATGGTCTTTCTGTAATGCTTCACATTACTGGTCTAAGTCTAAGACTGAGCCAGGGTTTTAACATGTGATGATGGTAATAGAGATGGGGATGAAGATGATTATATCAATTAATATACAGCACATTCAGAAAGTATTTGCTTCACTTTTGTCAGCCTGATTCTATAGTTGTTGAAATTCCATTTTTCCCCTCATGAATCTACACTCAGTACCCTATAATGACAAAGTGAAAAAAAGAAGTTTAGAAATGTCTGTAAATTTATTAAAAGGAAAAACAAATCCCTAAAATATCACATTGGCATAAGTATTCAGACCCTTTGCAACAACACTTTAAATTGCTCAGGTGCCTTCCATTTCTCTTGATCACTGCTGGCATATTTCTACACCTTGATTGGAGTCTACCAATTGATTGGGCATGATTTGGGAAGGGACAGACCTCTCTATAGAAGGCCTCACAGCTAACAATGAATATTGTAGCAGAGAAAAAGCCATGAGGTCCAAGAAACTGCCTGAAGAGCTAGGAGACAGGATAATTGCAAAGCACGGCTATGGGGAATGCTACGATGAAATTTCTGTGCACTGAAGTTTCTAAGAGCACAGTGGCCTCCATAATTCTCAAATAGAAGACATTTGGCACAGCCAGAACTCTTCCAAGAACTGGTCAAACAGAGGAATCAGGGGAGAAGGGCCATAGTAAGAGAGGAGACCAAGAACCCGATGGTCACTGCGACTGAATTCCAGAGATTATGTGTGGAGATGGGACACAGTTCCAGAAGGACAACCATCATTGCAGCCCTCCACCCATCTGTGCTTTATGGCTAGATGGAGTGGCTGAGCTCTCCTCAGTGCAAAGTACATGAAAGCTGTTTGGAGATTTGGAAAACACCTGAAAGATTATCAGACTGTGAGGAACAAGATTCTCTGATCTGATGAAACAAAAACAGGCTGCACTCTTTGTACTCAATTCTAAACATGTCTGGAGGAAACTAAGCACTGCTCATCACCTGCCCAATACTATCCCAACAATGAAGCGTGGTGGTGGCAGCAACATATTGTGGGGGGTGTTTTTCAGCAGCAGGGATTGGGAGACTGGTCAGGATTGAGGGAAACATGAATGGAGCAAAGTAGAGAGATATCCTCAATGAATACCTGTTCCACAGCAGTCAGGATCTCAGACTGGGCTGAAGGGTCACTTTCTAACATGACACTGATACTAAGCACATAGCCAAGATAACATGGGAATGGCTTAGGGACAATTCTGAGAATGTTCTAGAGTGCCCAGCCAGAATCCTGACTTAAACCCTATTGAACATTTTTGGATGGACCTGAAAATGGATGTCCACTGATGGTCGCCATCCAACTTGACCGAATTTGAGAGAATTTTCAAGGAAGAATGGCAGAAAATTCCCCAAATCCAGGTGTGCAAAGCTTGTTACACCATACCCCAAAAGACTTGAGGCTGTAATTGATCCAAAGGTATTTCAACAAAGGCACTGAGTGAAAGGTCTGAATACTTACACCAATGTGATGTTTCATTTTTTCCCTTCTTAATCAATTTACAGTCATTTCTAAAATTTTGATTTCACTTTGTCATTATGGGGAACTGAGTGTAGATTAATTAGGAAAAAAAATGAATTTCCATAACTGAAGAAGCAGCATAACAAAACTGACAAAAGTGAAGGGGGTCTGAATACTGTCTAAATGCACTATAGCTGCTGTATGTCTATCACAACTCTGGCCCATGAACACAAGAATAAAACCCAATAGAATTTCTGCAGCACCTTCCACCCAGAAAAAACAATCAATTTTACTTTCCCTTAAAAAGAGGGACTCTTAGACAAAACTAATGTTTCTGGATTCCTTTTCTTTATATTTATGCTTGGGGTATCTATTCTCAACTGGCACAGAAGGTTGTCTAAAATTTGTACATTCTACAAAGAGCACTCTAAGGAAGAGAAGACATAGGTGGTGGGGTGGCGGTGGTCATTCAGGAGGTCCTCCGTCCTAGGGAAACCACTGTTCCGCAGGTAACCGGGTGTGAGTCTCTTTTTGTGAAGTGGGGCTCTAGGGTTCAGATGGGCCTTCTGCTCACATACCTGGCTCCCTGC
>JAEANM010019045.1:0-12471 GCA_017656035.1 Myanophis thanlyinensis | reverse complement strand
TTGGTGAAGTTTAATTCTGTGCTTGGTGATGTTTAATCCTGTGGCCATGCCCACAGAACCGGTAGTAAAAAAATTGAGCTTCACCACTGAACTTAACATATGGTCCTCATTCTTCACACCTAATATATAACTTCACTAAGCGTGCAAAGCATGTAGAGAGAACCAAGAGAGGTTTTTTTCTCATGTTTTCCCTGGCAACTTCTGTTCATCTAAAGGAGTAATTATTTCCCCTACACTTAACTCTTTGCCATAACAAAACTATATCTTTAGCTATTTGTCTTCAGAGGTGTGGGGGGGGGAATAAAAGGTCAGAATTCCATCATGAACACTTCCAAAATCCCTTTGCTCCTATTTTCTGCTAATAATTAATTTAAAATAAGTTATGATATGTTATCATGTATTATAGGGCAACAATTTTTGAATTAAGGGAGCTTAAATGGATTTAATATATGGATTCAAAATTTGGGATCTACTATGACTCCTGTGTGATTTAAGTTTCGAGGAACTTCAGACCACTTGTACTGGCAAAGTTGTGGTCACTTCAGCAGTGCCACATTGCCCTGCAGTGCTGCCACTGCAGTCATGTAATCACAATTTCCAATGTTCCCAGCCAGTTACTCACAAGAAAAGTCAATGGGGAAGCTGGCAAGAAGTTGGAAATCACTCCCACTCCTACTGCTTTTTTGCCTGCCTATGGTGATTCTGTTTATCTGTGGCAATACCTGTTGTCTAGTATATTTTTTAAAAGATCTGCCACAAATTTACGTATAGACAATAGGAGTAGCAAAATACTATCCTTGTAGAAAATTCTTGAGAATCCTTTGGACCGCAAGGAGATCAGATCAGTCAACCCTAAAGGAAATCAACTTTGGAAGAACAGATACTGAAGCTGAAGCTTAAATACTTTGGCTAACAACTGAGAAGGGAGGACTCATTGAAAAAGATCCTGATCTTAGTAAAGATGTAAGGCAAAAGGAGAAGACGACAGCAGAGGATGAGATGGTTAGATAATGTCTTTCTTCACCACAATGAACATGAATTTGGACAGACTCGGGTATAATGGAGGACAGGGGGACTGCCATGCTATGGTTCATGGGGTCATGAAGAGTTGGACATGACTTAACAATTGAACACTAACAAAAAAATAAAACAATCCTAAAAGAAAAAAACCATATTCTGTGGCTTGGTATTCATATCTCATGGGAATCCTTTGATTTTTTCACTGTTGTCCCCACTGCACATCCAAGTGTTTTTGCTTTTTTAACCATCACAGCCTACAAGATTTTGAAAACATCTTTGACAGTTACATAGTGTGGTTTCCCACTACTCCTGGATCAGTGACCATGACTTCTGTTTTCTTTTCTGCCAAGAAACCCACCACCCAACTCTGACTGCACCTTGCTGTCAAGCCCTCAAACCGCCTAGTTTTTCATGTGGTCTAATTTCAGTCTTTTATTTTTTTATTTATGAGGCTTTAATTCATTCACTGCATGTTGCCTTGTCAAAGCGTGATATTTAGCTTTCAATGGAATATAGTTGTTAGGACATAGCACTTCTTGAAATGCTGTCAATGCCTGAGCCCATTCACATGTTTTGCCTTGGTAAAGATTTATGCATAGTAGTTTTGTCTCATAGACCAGAGGTTTATGGAGGATTCAGCAGGTTCTAGCAGGTTTGCTAGAACTGGTAGTAAATTTTCTATGCAGTTCAGAGAACCAGCTATTAGAAGAAATCTCCTTTTGTTTTTTTTCCACTTTATAGGGTTAATCCTGTAAGGAAGACAGGAAAGAAACATTCTGGTGTTGTTTCCAGCCTAATCTTTATTGCCCTGCTTACAGAAACTGCCCACCCAGTCACATGACCCCCCAGCCATGCCCACATAACCGGTAGTAAAAAAAATTGAATTCCACCACTGTCATAGACCAGCATGTATTTATTTATTTTATGTAGAATGGAGCATCTAAACCATTTTTCTCTCATACAGAATACAAGGCATTTTTTGAGAAGGCTACACATGTTCCCTGTTGATCAACTGAGAACAATGTAAGTTTTGATGTCACGTCTTAGAGATTCTTATCCTGCTGAAGCCTCTAACATAAACTCAAGAACGATTTTCTTTTTAAATAAGGAAAGAACCCTAGTGCCTACTTTATTACAGGAAATTCATTTTGGACAAAAATAAATGAAACTTCTTCCACTATACTGCCCCTCAGCTAAGGAAAGAGTCAGTAGCTTCTCCCCTGTTGTGAATTATCCTTTGTTCTTGTGCTGAATAGGTCCGCATCAGATATTTACCCATTTTAAATTGGGAGGTGAATGGTGTTTTTCACCCTTGGCATCTTTAAGAAGTCTGGACTTCAACTCCCAGAATTCTGGGAGTTGGCTGGGGAATTCTGGGAGTTGGCTGGGGAATTCTGGGAGTTGAAGTCCAGAATTTTAAAGTTGCTAAGGTTTAGAAACACTAAGGTAGAGCATGCAAGTCACATATAAATAATTGATATGTACTGATATCACTATAGGAAATTAATTTCAGTTACAATAAGAACAGTATGGCTTACACTGATCAGATTGCTGAGGCAGTCAAAAAAATGTGTTGATGTTCCTGGAGGAAAATCAAAGCCTAATCAGGACAATTTTTAGAGAACAGATGAAGATGTTAATACCTTCCTTTAGAGATGTTTGAAAAAAAAATGTGATGCCAATTAAAAATCCTATTTTGCTACCCCATCCCAGGTTTTTATTTTATTTTATTATATTTTAATAGATTAGCCTCAGGAACAATTTCACTAAGTAATACTATTTCAGGTTGATTTTCACACATTGTCCCACACTCTGCTCATCAAAGCAGTGAGGATCTGTTTGGCTCGGGACTATATTGACAGGCTTGGATCTTAACTTAAGTTATCTCAAGGAAGTTTATGGAAGAAAAATTCCCTGTCATTTCACCTTCCACCTGTTCCCCTATTACTCCTCAATTAGTATCCCCAGCATCAATTAATCCTGAGCTAATGTAAGATAAAGGGTGGAGGTTTTTCTTAACATAAATTGCTTTAAAATCCTTGCCTCCCTCCTCGTTTTTACCTCATAAGAATCCAAGGAAATAGACTGTGACTTGAGGAACTTTCTCCTTCTCACTTATACTGTTTGATATATAAACTGTTGATAGATGATCCTTTGGTGTTATAGGTCAGACACTCCTGCTGGAGCTAGCACAATTATCTACAACTTTTCCATCTCTGATTCTGTGACATATTGTACTCATTCATTGTCCTATCAAATAACTAGTCCTGTGGAAAGCAAGTCAGAATTTATACTTTACACAGCACTATAAGACATACCATATTCATTTAAAAAGAGATGAGGAGGAGGAGGAGGAGGAGAAGGAGAAGGAGCAGGAAAGTGACTCTTTCTTCTTGACTTCTAGAATTCCAACAGCACTTCTCAGTAGAAGCAGGAGAAATTTTGCCTGCAGATTGACCCACAATCTATGTTCTGGATCCAATGAATGTGCTTGCATATTCTTTTGCTGTCTTAGTTTTGCTCTGTTTTTCATTCTCCTTCATTCATTCTCCTTGAACCCCTCTTGAGGCTTGTGTAGTACTAGTCCCCTGGTCTATCGCTACTTTCTTTTCCCAGTTTGTTCCTCATGACTGTTTGCAAGCATTCATATTTTCTTTCACCCAGAAGCAAGCAGCAAGCCCTGTGCATATATCTCACATAAGGAGTAGGCAGTCATCCAAACTGAATAAATAAATGATTGGTTTGTGATTAATAATTTCCTACACTTTTTATGCTTTAATCTCAGGAACCCGTTTGAAAAAATCAAGTAAAACAACTAAAAAACTCTTTCAGTTACCTCAAGCTAGGAAAAGGTTAGCAACTTTATCTTAACATGCTGTCCAGGTACCTTCTGGTATAGTCTTAGTGTCAACCTAGTTTATTTATTTCCTTGCTAAAGTTCAACGTTTAATTTCTGATACAGGTTACTTGTGGCCATAAAAGCGTATAACATTTAAAATGACAAGTTGAAAGATACAATTTCTAGAGCTATGAATTAGTAGCCATATATATCATGGATTTAGAAAAGTGACAACTTTTTAGATATTTATAGATGCATTACTGAACTCTTAAAAAATGAACTGAAGAAAGAGAAGTTAGAACTACATATAATTAATCAAATATACTTAAGAAGTCACATTCAGACACCTTAGTGCACATTTCTTTTACTAGCTGGCAGATTTGGCTTTAGAAAAAAATGTGTTAATGTCAGGATATGCTACAAATTACCTTCCCCCCTCTCCCCACCCCATTCCTTGTGGGGAGGGGGGGAAATGCCTGGTCAGCTGTATTGTTTTAAATGATTGTCAGCACTCTATTACTCAGAAAGTAAGAGGAAGTCCATGAAGTACCTCACAAAATTCTTCAAACCATTCTTTTCAACTTTGAATTAAGTAGAAAATGCTTGCTCCTTGACTAAGCACGAAGCGGGTTTTTTTCCATTTTATTATCCCTTATTTTGCAATATTTAATGAGACGTGTTAAATTTGAATCACTTCTCCCTTTTCTGTCTACTTTCCAATGGCAATTCCTTTCACAAATACACAAATCATGCCATATATATATAGTGCAATTTTATGTCATATATTTGAATGTTTGCTCCATCTCCACATACCAAGAAGAAACAATATTTTTATTTTTTTGTCATGGTGTCATATTGTACTCAGTTATCTCTATCTGCTAATGTATCTTTCACTTCTGGGTGGGACTGCCTTCCCTTGAAAAAGAACATGGTGGTAGGGTTCCAATTTACATGCGTACAGCCGTGATTCAGGCTAACCTTGTAGCCTTCTCTTGATTTCAGATTCCCAGGGTCTGCTTTCCCATTTCAGAAAGTTGTGATTAACTTGCTTTGAAATAGAAAAAGCTAATAGAATGCTCATTTAAAAAATTGTTGTAAGGTCTGCTAAATGAAATATGAAGCTTTTGGAAAGCTCAGTATAAAGCGATGCTATATACATTTCTATCAGTCTTCAAAATGAAGAAAATGAACACTTACTGTAGTTATCTATCTGCACTGCAGCCTGAAACCATCTACTACTCTAAAGCTAGATACTGTTGTGGAGTAAGCCAAGCTTTATCTGATATTAGGATGTCCCAAAGTAACTCAAAATGAACTAAGCTTCCCTAAATGTCTTGGAAACTCATTAGGTAGAAGAAGCCCAGTCTAGAAGTTTGTCTCTTAAAAATGATGACCTCTTCTTTCAAAGCTCCTCATAAATAGCCAACAGCAGGAGGGGAAGAGGGCAACATTGTGGCCCAAAGCTGTAGCTTTTCATCAGGGAATAATTACCAGGACTCTTATTTCTGAAATCTCTGTCCTTTGGAGAAGGAATTGATCAGCAATGATCAACTGAGCAGAAAATTAAAACAAAGTGTCAAGACTGATTTTAATTCAACCAAATGCTCTAACCCTTGCACCCAACTCCACTCAAACTGTATAGGCTACTTGCTTTGGGCATATTTACATTACTGGCTATTCTTGTTGAAAGTAGTCTCTCCAAAATATATATATATAGAAAGAGAAAGAGAGATTCTTTCCAACAGAACCTTTTAAAGCCTTTGCAGAATTTCTCACAAAACAATTGAGAGGGAAGTAATACCTATTTTCAAAATTCTATTCATTGAAAAATAATTTACCTAATATGCATGAAAATTTCCTCTGAATCTACCTGTCCCCCACAAAAAATATCAAAAGACAAACATAAGCCTGACAGCATCTTTTTTAAAAAAAGACAGTTTGTAAAGGTGCTAATTACAAAAATTCCTGCACTTGTTTAGCTGAAGTGGTTGGGTTCCATCTATTAAAAAAAGACTTTTATGCTTTACAGAGTAACAGAGTTGGAAGGGACCTTGGAGGTCTTTTAGTCTAACCCTCTGCTCAAAAAGGAGACCCTATACTATTTCAGAAAAATGATTGTCCAATCTCTTAAAAAACATCCGGTGATGGAGACCCACAACTTCTGGAGGCAAGTCATTCCACTGACAAATTGTTCTGGCAGGACACTACTCCTTAGTTCTAGGTTGGTTCCCTCCTTAATTAGTTTCCATTTATTGTTTCCTGTCCTTCCTTCAGGTGCCTACAAATTTCATCCAGTTCTGCCAAAAAATGCTTTGAACCTGAAACAAAATGGATTGTGTTTGAGGTAACTGAGGAAACTTCAGGCTGTTTCCTAAAGCATATAATCAAAGGCTGAATGGGTTTTTTTTTTATTTGTTGCACACCTCTGATTTACAACAGGACTTAAGTGCAACTTGCTCTGTGTTACATTGGCTGTTTTTTAGAGATGGACCTATAGAAACAACAGTATGCTAGAGATTGCCACCACCATCTTTAGTAGACCAACAAAAGGAAGAATGTGTAAAGAGAAAGGTGTCTCATAAAACCTAACATGTTTTGAAATTGTATCCACACCATCCAGAAATGTTTTACAGTGGCACATACCTTGTCAGAGCTGGAACTTAGCAAAGCATCACAAATTATGAATTTTGCACGTGAAGTAATGTCTGTGTGATAACGTGTACTTCCCCAGAGGCTCTTTTTATTATTATTTGTTCAATTTCTTGTCAGCCTAGATGTCTTGGCAAGCCCTCCAACCACCATCACTATCACTGTGATATTGGAAGAGAAATTTGATTAACAACCATTATTTTTACATGATTCGGCACATCACTTTATTTTTTCTGTTTCTGATGTTTCATGTGTGATAATGCGAGCTTCCTCAGAGGTATGTTTTCATCTAATCAGAAGTCCCTACACATCAAGAGACTGTATCCCATGTGGTCTAACAACCCAAAAGAGAGAAAACATAGTGCTTCATTAAAAACTGTGGAATTAACCTACTGCATGTTAAATCGTAGGTTACAACAAAAGCCCTCAAAAAGGTGAAAATTAAAAGATGCCACCTCAAGAGCTCAGCAAAACCTGAAATAATTTAATTTTTTTTCTCAAAGGCTTTTTTAAAACAGGATGAAGATCAGTTAGAAGACAGCGGTGTCTGTCCAAAATTATCAGACCAAAGAAGAAAAACAAACCTGCTAAGCTTCATTCATGAATTGCATTTCCTCCCTGTCACTTAGATTTTTAACTACATGAAACAGGGAATGTGGTGACTCGGCACAATACATAATTTCTTTGATATTTCAATATATGTTTGCTTTAAAAGAAAAAAACTTGAAAGAAGAAAGGTCTGGGGTATAGCTACACTGTAAATTTATTTTTGTCTTATATCACAGTAACTGTAATTGCTTCCAGCCAAAATTCTAGTGAACTGGAGTTTGGTCAAACATAGGAAGCATTCTCATTCTGAGATAAAACATTGATTCATTTAGCTCAATATTCCTTACAGAGTAGTAGTGTTCCTCCAGGTTTTGGGGTAGGACTTGAGTGATTTCTAGAAGTACTTTGAGATATGTCAACAAGACTTTTTTTTTCCTACTAGCAGCTCTTTTTTATCCAGAGACTTCAATTTCTACTGTCTAAAATTCTAATATATAAATGTTACATCACCATAGGTTTCCAGTGAATTGTCTTGCTCTCAAAGTATCTACCATTGATTACAATAATTTTCTCCCAAAATTATTGGGTTACAATATTCTATTAATACAGGATATTACTCAAGCTAATGTTCCATCATTTGACTTTTTCCCACCAATGTTTAACGATTTCTTGATTTTTTAATCTTTTATCAAGCTCCTAAGTTGGGCTCTAATTAAGTTCCTCAGTTTGTTCCTGCATGGTATTTATGAAATTATTGTACTATGTTCCTATTTTCCTAAATGTATACTGAAAGCTAGCATGGGTTCTATGTTGTTCCTTCTCCAAGATGGTGCTTTTGATTGTCTTCTAGCATAAAGCCTATTCACCTTTTATTTCATCTGAAAGAATTGACAAAGCTAACCCAGGGGTAGAATCCGACCAGTTTTGCTACCAGCTCGGTGCGCACGCATGTCCACCAAACGCACTGAAGCATGGCTCTTTAAAGTGCTTTTAGAGGCACCAGAGGCAGCGGGGATCATCAGGAAGGCTCCGTAGATGCTCCAAATGGCTGATTCAGGTCAGTAAGAAAAAAAAATGAAGCTCATATAAGAAAGGATAAGGGCAGGGGTGGGTGGGTGGGTGGGGCAAATTTCAAATCTCTACTACTGGTTTGGACGATGTGGTGCAATCCAGCTAAATTTCACCAGTGAGCTAACCCTAACTTTATGGCTAGCATGAGAGTGGTATATAATGCCAACTAGGTGTTAAAGATGTTGCCATGATATTATTAGTATCCACTTTGGGAATGTGTACGCACTTTGGGAAAGTCAAACTACAGGTAGTTCTCAACTTATGACCACAGTTAAGCCCAAAATTTCTATTACTAAGTGAAACACTTGTTAAGTGATCTTTGCCCCATTTTACAAACTTTCTTGCCACAGTTGTTAAATGAATCACTGCAGTCGTTAAGTTAGTAACACTGTTGTTAATTGAATCTGGCTTCCCCATTGACTTTGCTTATCAGAAGGTTACAAAAGGGGATCCCATGAGCCCAAGACATTGCAACCGTCATAAATATGAGCCAGTTGCCAAGCATCTGAATTTTGATCATGTGACTATAGGAAGGCTGCAAACATTGTAAGAGTGAAAAACAGTAATATGTCACTTTTTTCAGTTCCCTTATATATTTGAATGGTCACTAAATGAACTGTTCCTGTATGTACATTATGCAAGGAGAAATATCATCTAGATAATGTATGCAGTTAGATATCTACAAAATTGTTTACCTCAAACTATTGCCAAAATATAGTTTTGTTGATCCATTCTGGAAAAGACACATTCTGATTGAACCTAAACTTGGAACCATCAGCCCACCTGTTTTCCCATAACAGGTAGACAGGAATCTTTATTTTATTCCACCAGGCTTTCTGACAGAAAAGATGAAGTATCTCAGACACTCCTCCCTGCTCCTCCATCCAGGGCCCTTCCATATTGCAATTACTTGACCTTCTCCATCATCTTACAATGTCAGGTGGCTCCTCCCATTCTGAACAATGCCCTTCCCTGTCACCAACCTGTTTACCCCCAACCAGCCAATGAGAAGGCCTTAAAAGAAAACCATCAATCTTTCATCACTGCAATTCCCACACTGAGGAAATGAATTCGTACAATATTGAACAGACACAGTCCAGAGCCCTAATGCAACTGGAAAGGAAGATGGGATGGTGCAAGGCACCAGCTGAGAGGAAGGACAAGATGGGAGGCAGAATGAAATTGGAGGTTCTTCCTGAAGGAAACATTCAATGGAAACATTGTCTGTACGTGTCTGTACAGATTCTCAGTCATCCAGGTCATGGTTGTCCCAAAGGTGCTTTTTCTGGAGGCAACAAGACTTTCTTGTTTTTTTCTTTTGAAGATGTTTCACTTCTCATCTAAGAAGCTTCTTCAGCTCTTCCATTCCCCACTATCCTGTCAGAGCTGAAGAAGCTTCTTGGAGGAGAAGTGAAACAACTTCAAAAGAAAAAAAAACAAGAAAGTCCAGTTGCCTCCTGAAAAAAGCATCTTTGGGATTGTCTGTACATCATTTTCTAGGGGGTAGGCCAAGCTGCATTCAAGCCCCGTGACCATGTACAGATCCAATAGAGATGCGCTATCAACCCAATCACCTTAAACTGAATTGGCTTTGCTAGCTTCCGCTCTGTTACAAATATATAGTGCTGGTTTTGTTACAGAACCAGCTTAGGGTGCCATTAAAAATCCCTATATTTTTTGGGATTTTGACACATATGCAAAACTTTAAGGACAAAGTCCTTCTCTTGTCTTATTTTTCATGTGCACAAGAATTTCATTGACTCAAATGCCATGGGTGGAAGAGCCCTTTTTCAAAAGGAAAGCAGGCTTTTAGCACAGTCTCTCAGAATGTAGTCAGAGGGATGGGATATATCATCAGGAAGCTACTTTGAAAAATATTTGGGAAGATCTATATTCACATATAGAATAGGTTACATCATAGGGGAGGATTCTTAGCTGAGTTATTTTTCTCTTATGAACAGAGTTCTAATTAAATGAAGTTACCTTAAATTGTGTGATATCCAGCAGTTCATAATGAAACTTGACTTTCCTCTGTCCTAATCTGCCTCATGAGACTCAAAATGGCAGCCTTCTGTCAAATTATTACATTTTTAAAATCACATATAGCAAATTCCCCCTGTAATTGGATGCAGTGGTTAGAACAGCTTTCATAATTACAGCACGGTTTTCCTTTAAGACACACATATGAAAATTCTTTCTGTTCAAGCCCTTGGCACAGTCAAGAGTTACTGTTCCCACTCACAGCTGTCACTACCGTGCAAACTTAATAAATTCCATCTATGCATGACTTACTTAGCTAACCTCCATCCACCAGAGATATTCACATCCTGCTCAGAAGGGGTGGCTGTGGGGGGGGTAAGAGAAGGAGGGAGGGAAGAAAACAGAAAAAGAAAGGACAATAACAGGAGGTTTTCTAAACAATGGCTCTTGAATTATAGTGTCATGTAGGAGAGTGGAAGATTTGCTAATCCACTTAATGAGCGTAAGCCCACCAAAAAAAGTACGGTAGCTTTTCTTAATAACTTACCTGTTGACATCTTTATCTTACTCAAGTTCAAGCAAGACAAGGAATGGGGAGAATCACCCTTCTTAAAAAGTACTGTCTTTTGGAAGAAAGATAAGAAAACATTTTTGTAAGAGCTGAGTTTAGACTCGAATCTCCAGGGCAGATAGCCAGGTTAACAAATGCTGTTCCCAGCAGGAGAGAGAAAGAGAACAGGGATCTCAAGGGCTTCGTGGAAATGGATTATCCAGCTTGCCTTCAGCTCAACAGGTGGCCTTGGGCATCTCACTCAGTTCTTCCACCTGAGGGAAGGACAAACATACATATTTTAGCTGGAAATGTGGTAACTGAATACTGTCTACTGAAGAGTTTGAAAAACTATATCCACTATATCATCACTATTGCCATCATCATTCTTTTTTGTTCCTCACATTAAAAATGTGTAACAATGCCCTAGCTGGCAAGGACTTTTTTTCATGATTAGGTATGGTCCTATCTTTGAACTAAGAGAGCCAGTTTTGTCTAGTGGTGAAGTCACTACTAGGCTAGCAACTGGGAGTCCTGCCTGAGTTACAAAACCAGCTGTGTCACACTCTCAGTACTAGGAAGTAGGCAGGGGCAAAGTATTTCAGAAGTCTTGCCAAGAAAACTGCAGGGACTACTCCAGAAAATTAATTTGAAGCAAGATGGGTGGGAAAAAAAATAATCAATAAATATCTTATTGGGAATCAAGACAGACTCAAAAGGAGAGGGGGGGGCAGGCAGGCAGATAGACAGACTGACTGACAGACAGACAGACAGACAGACAGACAGACAGACAGACAGACAGACGTTCTGGTGAGAGAAAAGTTCCCTGAGGATGGGCTCCTGCACAAGCCCAAAACATTGAAAGTCTAAACTTCAGGTCCTGGTGACCAATGGCCATAAACCAAACATAGGAAGGGTGGGATACAATTAATAATTTTTAAAAGGTAACAAATGTATAAGACACTAAGTTTTGTTTTTTGAAGAAAAGACATTTTTGTGCATTGTGGTTTTTTTTAATCATCTTTTTGTTTGTATCCCACCCTTCCTATGCTTGCAAAAAAGGATTGATTGATTGATTGGGGTATGTGGCATTGGAAAAACCTCGGGAACGGCCTCTGTGCAAAGCTAAGACTGAGAATCCAACCCCAGCGCTGATGATGCTACCTAGTTGGGTAATGAAATGTCTGCTAGGAAACTCCTCCGTCCCACATCCAGCGGCAGGGAGCCAAATCCCTTTTTTTTTTGGGGGGGGGGGGGGGACGGACAAAAAGCAGCAGCTGCTCTTCTCATCTTACCTGCTTTGAGTTGTGCTACTTCCTTTCCCACTTCTTCCACAGCCTGGGGAACCGCTTGCTGGAAAGGGGCTGTGGAGAGAAACACCCAGCTGTTTCCTTCCCTTTGATCGAGGCATGTACAGCCAAGCGGTGTGCAACCTTCACACGGTCTCGCTTGCTGCAGGCATGAATCTGGATCTTCCAGACATTCAAGCAGCTTACCATGGCCTCCGCTTGAATTGCTACTGCCTGGACCTGCATACCTCCCACTTACTGACAAAAAGGAAACTGTGGCTTCAGTTTTATTGGTTAAAATGCTCGAAAGCTGGGGTCTCCAACCGTGGCAACTTTACGACGTGTGGACTTCAACTCCCAGAATTCCTCAGCTAGCGCATGCGTGGCAGGAGAAGTCGTAAAATGGGGCAAAACCCTCACTTAACGACTGTCTCGCTGAGCGTCAGAAATGTTGGGCTCCATTGTGCTTGTAAGTTGGCAATTGCCTGTAGGGTGGGGAGGAAGGAAGGAAGGAGGGAAGGAAG
>JAEANM010019044.1:0-12471 GCA_017656035.1 Myanophis thanlyinensis | reverse complement strand
TGATTGACAGCCAGCATCATGAGTTTTACTCGCGGCTTGAATAAAATGGGACCCCTCGCGGTCATCCAAATGGACCCAGTTTCTTGAGTTTTCTTTCACTGATTTGGACCGGGTTTTCGGCTATAACACATGGGGAGATGTTTTACGAATGGCTAGTTTTCATCCATGGCAACTATATGAAACTACCTGGTCAATGCAGGTAATACATAACTATTTCCTCTGCAGAAACAGTAGTATGTTGTTCCTTAATATCCTACTGATAGGTACAGTATTCTGAAAGCAGCTAATATGGAGTTACTGTATGTGGACTTTGTATATAATCCAATGTTTGCTTACCAAAATTTTGAAGATTTCATGCCCCTAGTGGTGTTTGCTCAGGTTGATAAGGGCTATTTTCTCTCCTTCTAAAAAAAACATGAACATCTAGTCTCTTTTGGGTCAGCCTTTATCAGAAAGTTGAACTACTAGGTTGTAGGTCAGCAGATTTTCATCCTATTGGCCTTAACATGTCCTTCACCTACCCTGGAATCTCTTTGTTTCCTTCCTAGCTTATGGCTGTAAATAAAAAACATGGTCATATGGTACATGAGTGCCTGAGATGGATAAAATGGCCCAGGAATGACCTTCTGAACCTTGGCTAACCTTAAAGACATACATTCAGTCAACATTTCTACCTCAACAGCAGTTGTGGACTTCACTAAGCACTTCAACTTTAGCATGAAGGCAATTTAGCTGGGTCAATAGTTAAAAAAAACAAGTTTTTCACCATACATCATTCCGTCCATGTAAATAAAACACAATCTGTTGAACTATTGAGTATTTCAAGCATGCTGGGCAGATATGATTTTCCTTTTTCTACAGGAAGAGAAGCTTTCAGCATACTCAAAGCAATTGTTGAGGCCACCTACTAACTCTACGTTTCTGCAATTGATTTTATTTTTAGGAACATGGGGGATTTTTACACAGGGTGAAATGTTTTGAAAAAAAAAATCCAGTCTTCTCATTCTTGTATCAACACTAAAATCTACAGGAAAGTTTGCCTCTGCCTTTTAAGTATAGTTATATCATCACACTAAAAAAAATGATATTGTAGAAAAAAGTATAGAAAAGAGCAACCAGTATTATCAAGGAACTGGAATAGAGTTCCTACAACAGTTAAGATTAACTTAGTAGAAAGATGAGGAAGTAAAGCCATAATATCAAGAAAGCTTGTCTGCCTCTGTCTGAGTTTTGGGATTTAATGATATTAAATGATATCATAATTATATAATTTTATCACACAGATAAAAACATTATTTAACACAGGCAAACTTTGTCAATACAAAATGTAGTAAGACCCACCAACCTGAACAGTGTTAAAAGAAACTAAATATATTCACGGAAAGGGCAGTTCTCTGCATTTTCTACTGTAGTCAGGAACATATTCCAGGATAAAAGCATACAAACATCTCCACACCAACTGTTGTGGAAACAGAAGTGGGAGGACACTGTTACATGTTATGGGTTTCCCACAGGCAAGTGGCTGACCATAGATATCTACAAGGGTGGTAAAAGGAGGCTAGTGACAGCACGCACCTTGACATGATCATGACTTCTACAGAATGTTCTCCAAGGTTGACTTCTGAGAACAGAAAACTGAATCCACCAGTCTTTGAACTGATCTTCCATGCTTAAAATACTAAATAGTGACTTCAAAAAATGAATTCTCTCCCTGGTATTACTTTAAAATGTAATCTGTGCTTTCTACACTTGGGACATCAAAACCAGCCATCTGTTTCCTCCAGCCAAGCTGTTGGTATGACTTATTGGAGCCATTCCAAATGTTGCCATCAAATGGTGATTTTTAATGCCAGAAGGAAGAAATTAATAAATATATGGAAGGTGCTAATAACTATTCAATTGGAAAAAATCAAATTCTGTTTTTGCTTTGGGCCTAGCCATCTTTTTGTCCTGACCCCACTTACTTTGAGGACCATGGTGATGAGATTGAGAGGACCAGAACCAGACTGGATTGGTTCTGCAATGAGATAGGCAGATATATACTGTGAAACCTTTTGTGTATTGCAAACTTTTACTAATAGGTAATGAGGCTACTGGACAGACAAAAATTCTCTCTAAGTTACAGTATATCAGAAAAAGCCTCATTCTCTAAAATCCAGAATTGTTTTAGAAGCACTCATTCTAAGCAGAACAACATTCTGACTGGTGGCATGCAGCTAATTTTAAAGTTCAGAGAGCTTTTGATCTCACAAACTATTTTATAATACATGGTCAAGAGTTTCATAGCTTGTGGGTCATCACTTGAGTATAATCTACCACAACTACACAGGCAGATACATAAACAGAAGCAAAAATACTATACCTAGCTACATTCATGAAGACACAAGTGGTATGTAAAGACTACTATCTCTAGAATGCTTTCAACTAGTAGAATGCTTTCTATTGCCCATATAATTCTCTTCTTGTAATTGCAAGATCTGTTTCTCTTTAATCTTGGAGTTGCCAGTTTATGGAAATGTTATACAGATGGATTTCCTGGTCTAATTATAATAGTCCATGGGTAAATAGCAATAGCCAGGGGTGTTCACAGTGTGATCAACAAAAGTCATGATGGTGTGATCAAAATTCTGCCTGTTTTATGTATGTTTCAGAGCTTTGATTGCACAGTTGGACTGCTAATCTTGATTTTTTATTTTGTTTACCATTCTCTGTAGACCAGGTGTGTCAAACTCAATTTCATTGAGGGCCACATCAGGGTTGTGTTTGACCTCAGAGGGCTAGCTGGGCATGGCCAGGGTGGGTGTAACCAGCTCAATGTCACTCGTCTTGGGGATGCCTGTGGCCCAAGTGCTCTACCAGCAAAAATGGGCTCCCTAGCTCCATCTTTGGCTGCGATAACTTGCAACCCTCTGCCAGCGAAAATGGAGCTCAGGAGGGCCGCCCACGGCGCTCCCTAGTTCTGTTTTTGCTGGCAGAGGCACCACAGGCCAGTCCTTCACTGTTTCCAGGGCAGTTCCACATGCCAGATCTAAGCACCTTGAGGGCCACATCCAGCCCCTGGCCCTTGAGTTTGGCACCCCTGCTGTAGATGCTCCTACTAGTAGTAATAGTAGAAGCAGCAGCAGCAGTCTGCTCCATAAAAGGAAGAGGAAATGATACTTCAATTATTTTTTTCTTAGGTCTTCTTTTCTGTGATGGCTTACTGATAGTTTTCGAAAGTTTAACATTTTTGGGAAACATTTCCCTCTAGGTCAGGGGTTCCTAAACATTGTGCCATCATACTTCTCTTTTCCACTAATGCACATACTTCCCTTAAAAACCCGAACACCAAATGAACATAAAAGAACAGTGGCACTCTTTTCAATGACTGCAAGGAAGATAGAAAGCAAATGGCATTTTTAATATTAGAGGGGATGTATTGAATCAATACATTTGCTGTAATTTATATGCATTTTTCTAAAACCCATGGTTGCAAGTAACCATTTAAATAAAAATATTAAAAAAACTGTGAAAACAATGCAGTGAAATTTTTGAGAAAAGTGGATTTCTTGTAACAACATGACTAAGTTTCTTCACATCATCCCTGGACTCTGCCTGTACTCCAAGGAGCTACACTTCATAGTTGGGGAAGCCTCAGAAATGTAGAAGTTGGTACTGGATTAGCTGCCTAAATGAGCTGCTTTTGTGAAAACCTGCATTTTTTTATCTCTGTTGTCTTGCATACTCTTGCTTTTAATGCCATGTATGGTCCTACTTACAAAACTCATAGTAAAAAAAAAAAAATTGAATTTCACCACTGCCTAGTTCTGCCAAAATGTATTAATAGTGGACCCAGGTAGTTGCCAAGTCTATTAAACCATTTCATGAGCACCTTAAATTTTGAAACCTTAATGACAATATAGAATAGAATAGAATTCTTTATTGGCCAAGTGTGATCGGACAAACAAGGAATTTGTCTCTGGTGCATAAGCTCTCAGTGTACACACAAGCAACAAGTGATAAATCATCATAGTCATTATAAAAAAATACATTCATCATAATCATAAGATACACACTTAGTGATAGCCATAGGATGCTAAATAAGCAACCAACATAAATCATACTAGGATGCTAAATGAAACAATATAAATACTAAGATACAAGCAACAAAGTTATAGTCATTAAAAAAAATAAGGAGATAGGTAATAGGAAAGATGAGAAGAGTAATACTAATACAGTCTTACTATATAGTTCGACAATGTTGTGAGAATTATTTGTTTAGCAGAATGACTGCATGCATTTTTTTGTGTCTAGTTGTTTTGTGTCTAGTTGTGTCTCTTTGTGTCCAATTGTTCTGATGTGCAATGCCCTATAGGTTTGTCTTGAGGGTAGAAGTTGAAACAGTTTATGTTCAGGATGTGAGGAGGGTCTGTAAAAAAACATAAAGCATTAATTAATCATCCCATACTTCCTGAATTTAGCTAACTTGGGAAGGTGTATTTAAATAACTGCACATTTGTAGGCATATCAACATTTTTCATGCATCTGATGACAAGGGAGCCAGGCCACAAATTCATTTATCTTTAAGATGGTGCAGATCTTTTTGTAGTTTTTTTTTAACTATGATGGCCTAATACAGCTATCTCTAGAATGTATCTGCTAATTACATTGTGTACAAATTGTGATTATCCCATGCTAGCCCACTCACATATCTCTGCATATAGGTATACTTTTAACAATTGCTGTCTCTTACATGGAGTGGGTAACAGTTCAATAGGATAGTAATTTCTGTCTGAAAAACTCTTAAAATTAAAGTGCTTTACAAGGTTGGGTTATATTTTCTGCTGAACTTCAAAGCTAGATGGGGTAATCATCTAGCAAATGGGGGATGGATGGGCAATTTTGGCAGTCAGCCTAGTTCAAATTATCTTCCCCTTCCTATTTATATATGTGAGCATTATATAGATCACCCATAAAAGTATCTTCCTGTGTACGTGCAGAAATCATTAATGTTACAGCTGGAAAACCAGGAAGACAAATGGCAGCAAACTCAGAAAAAACCATTTTCAGGACAGGGTGCCCAAAGTGTTTAATAAATCAACATGAAAAACGATGACATGAAAAGTTGCATGAATTATGCAGTCTTCATCATGGTAGGGAAATGAATGCAACTTCAGGGATGGGTTTGAGATGAAATATTTAACTGTTTCCATATGGAAACAGATGGATATAATGATCAGTATTTTAATTACTTTGATCCTTTTTTATTTCCAAAAGTAGCTGGCAGCAAAATAAAAAAAAGTCTACATTGGACACTTCAAGGCTCCATTCAAAAGCTATCTGTCACCTACATTAAAGAGGAGATTAATATTGGTAAGAAACAACGCAGACTTGCAATTCCCAATGAACTCAGTACAACCTTGTTTATCTGAATGGCCCAGAAACTTCTGAAAGTTTCCGGAAAATCCAACCTTGCTCAAGGGCATTGGAGTTTTACAATGAGTTTAAAACATGAAAGGGGCACACTTTGCGATAACCGAGACTGTAGAAGATAAGAAGTATCTTGATTGAGCAGACCAGATGTCTAGTCATTCATATGTTCTTTGGAAGGGGAATAACCTTGATATTCTTTTGGTGTTAGGGAATAGAGGTTCTTCGAAAATCCTTAGATTAATAGTGTTTAATAGTGTTCTGCTAATCAAACTTTTAACTTGTCCATTGGATTTGGCTAATGAAGACTGGCAGTTTTTTTCATGATTGTCTACTTTGTTGTTTTCATAAGACTGCATGTGGGCAGACAACCCAAGAACCTATAGTTAAAATTTAGTGTAAGCCAAAGGATTTTCATAAGACAATAAACTATCTATTCTCAGAGTGAGTCAAGCTGCAAATTCACCAACCACATGTTTAGCAGAGTGTGCAGGGTTATTTTTTTAGAGCAAACATAGAAAAAGTCTTTTTTATGCTAATTTTTATTAAAAGTTAGCTGAGAAGAATAAAAACTAACAGAAAGTAATAATTAAAATGTGAAAAAGAGAAAAAATAAAGAGACAACAAAATCAAGTGTAAAGAAAAAACAACTATAAACGATTTCTGATTTTACAATAGTTATAAGTATAAATTTAAACTGACTTCTTAGTGAAAGGTTACAACATAACTTTCATTTTTAAAATTATTTTTTCTAACCATCAAACATGCATAATAGTTTCAGGTTTTTTTGGTTTTACGCAAGAAGTTCAACAGAGGTTTCCAATCTGCATTCAACAAAGGAAAAGTTTGATAACACAACTTTAAGGTACAAGGACAATAGCACTGTTTTTATTTAGAAGTTCATCTCTGCAAAGAATGTGAAGATGGATTTTACAGTTTGTTACAATCTTCTTTCAATCTGGTAGCTTCCGAAGCTTTGGATTTTAACTCTCACAATTCTCAAACACCATAAATGAATGGAATTTGGATGGTGCTAAGTAAAGAAGGGTTTTTTTTTTTAAATATCCTTTCCAAAGTATATTAAAAATTGGAGTCATTCCGACTTTATTCACACATAACACAAAGCTATGGTACAGTTCTAGTTTATTTATTTAAAGAACTTATATGGTTGCCTACCTCATATAATGATCCCAGGCAACTCAAACCAACTGTAAAAATAAGAATAATAACAAAACACCCCTCCCATCTGGCGCCAGACCAACCACGGTTATTAGCTTCCTGACTCAACCCCCATCCTAGCTCAGCAGTTGGGGGGAAGAGCCAAATCTTCATGGCCTTCTGGAAGGTGAAAAGATAGAGACTTTCGAATTTCATGTGGGAGGTGATTCCTAAGGGCTGGGGTGGCTACAGATAAGGCATACCTCCAAGGTCCCATCAGATGACAGCATTTAAGGGAGGGGACCTGGAATGGACCCAATATATCTCACCTCGTAGGGTTGTGGACTGTAGAAACTCTTGGGGAGAGACACTATGATATTGCTTGTTTAGTTTTAACTGATGTGGTATATATTTATGAACTCTACTGTACGACTTGGTGTGTGTATCAGATTGCTAAATTCTGTTCAACAAACTGTAGTTTATGGGGTAATAGGCGGTGTGAACTTTGTCTTTCAAAGGTTTGTTTGTCTCCTGTCTGATATGTTTAAAAATACTTGCTTTCTTTTTTAAAAGCTCTGAATCTGTATCTTTCTGAATCAATTTGGAGGCAGCTGATTTGATTCAGTGACGCCAACCTCTTCAAAAATCAATCACCTTTGATTTTTGTTTTCTTCTGCTTGGTTCTTCTTGGAGGCAGCCTGGGAAAGTCTCTGCAATTTTCTTGGCAAGGTTTTTCAGCAGGGGTTTGCCTTGCCTCCTTCCTAGGGCCAAGACTGAGAGAGAGAGTGTGACTGGCTCAAGGTCACCCAGGCAGAACCAGAACGTAGGGTTACCCAGTTTCCAGCCTGATGACTTAATCTCCACAGCAAACAGGTTCTACTTTAGAATGTAATACTTCAAAAGGAGAACTTCAATTTGTTGTTGATGATATGCATACATGCTGGTTTCATCTCACTCACATATCTATAAAATGTACACTTAAAAGGTTGTACAGTGCTTACTTATTTTCAGATAAGTGTGCAGAAGATATCTATACATTTTCTGAGGCCACCATTAGGATCCTCTTATTCTGTGCTTTAATTTCTTTCCTTTAAAAAAAAAAGATTTTCTCTTCCATGCATTTAACCAAAAAAAGAATGGTGAAAGACTCGAAGAAAACAAATGCGAACTCCTACATATGTCCCTGGAAACTTTGGTGGTCTGTAGGTCATTCATCTTTTCACCTTTTCTGAACCTGAAAATAGTCCTTGACATGAAAACTAATAAGAAATGCTCTGCACAAAACCCAGCACTACCCAGGTCACAAGGAAGGAGTTGGGGTTAAGGAAGGAATACATCCTAAACGTCAAGAAAGAAGTAGAATTCTGAAGGCATGTTTTTTCCTTCATTGCCTGGCCATTTCTCTCCGCTCACATGGTTGTGATTTACAGTACGGGCTCAACTGCTGACACCTTTATGTCCCTCCCCCCTATCCCAGCAGGCCTCACAGACACAGCCCATGATCGATGCTGGTGAACTTTTCCTCTGATCACCTTCTGGAGAACTTTCCCATCATCTATTGTTTTCCACCAGAGTGGAATACAAAACCAGTTCTTCGCCTTCCACCCTCTACTTTAGTTAAACTAGCTGTTTTGCTCTATCTTTAAAGCTATGTGCAGAATTTATTACATCCAAGTGAAAGAGGTTTTAAGCTCTTCGAGGCTTTACCCCACTGCCTGAACTTAAAATGGTCCAAAGTAAATCAACATAATGGCTGCCCGCCTAACATTGTCCCGGGGAGGGCTTTTATATACACGCTGTTGTCTAGTCATTCAGAACTTTTAATGGAAAACATAAAAAGAGCAGGAGATGGTTGACTTTGTCTTGCTTCAGTATACTGTATTAAAGTAAACAAAGAATGAACACCCTAGGCTTGATTAGGCAAAATGAATGAGAGGAGGCAATAGAAGCATTCCACTTATTTTGAGTAGATGATGAGAATATATTGCTGGTATATATGGTGCCACCATCTGAGATTTAGCTCAGAAATACCTTCGTTAACTGCACGTCTCATCAGTATGCAGCCTTGCTCTTGTTGTAGGACAAGGCAGGGAGGTTGTAGGAGAAACTGGGGGAGTGGGATTAGGAAGAAAGAAAGTTGCCAATATTTGTTCCTCATTCTGATGCTGTGCCTTAAGCACAACTTTAGTTTAGAAATAGCTTGCCCAGGAGACACTGAGCAGGCAATGCTGGGTCCAGAAAAGACATCATGTGTTAACAAAATGCTAATATTCAGTAGGTCCTCTCATGAGGCTGAGTGAAGGAGCTGTTTCAGTATGATTTTGGCCATCAATGAAGCATTCCTTGATGGCCAATGTCATACCAGAAACATCTCCTTCACTTATTCAATTTAGAATCCTTGTTTTCTTCTTTTAATTGTTAGGGATTGGAGATTAGCAGTGGCTTTTTGCCTCACATCTCATGCAGCTGTGGGTGCAGATGGACGGATGGCCATTTGATGTACTACTTCAGCTCACAAAATATTTTGGTACAACCCTGATCTTCGTATAGGTGAAAGAAATGGGCAACTCTACAGAGCCAGCCAGGTTTTACAAGTTGCCAACTATTAGGGCGTGTCAAATTTTAACTATCAATTTCCAAACATTAGGGGCACTCAAAAGTTGTGACATGCCTTGGGGATTGTAAAGATTGTTGGTTACTTTAATATAATTTAGATGTGCTTGGTAAGTAATTACATAAGTATCCTAACTTTTTCACATTTTGTTTGTTTCATTTGAATAACTATGATTCTACAGCTTCATTGGGAAATGTGCTGGTCTGGCTGACTTTATAACTTTGTCATTTTACAGGTAACTTTGGAAACCAAAAGATGAAGGGTGATTCTTGTAGAGTTGCCAGGCAAAGTAAGTGGTGGACCAGATTCTTGTATGAAGTAATAGACATATTTTTGCAATTTTCCTACCCATAAGGTAAGAAAGGTTCAATATTTTAGTGTAGACAAGCATATATATCCTTTGTTGACTCTCTGCACAACCAATTTGATTTTAAGCAACAAGGCTGATAGTTTATTAATCCCTTTGTGAGTCAAATAAAGAAATAACCAAGTATGCTGAATTCCACACCTGTTAGGAAATACCTTTTGGGACTTTGATGTAGACTTTGTCTTCAGAAATCATAGGCGCTCTATCACTGGACTGGAGGTTTTTAAGAAGACAGTGGACAGTCACGTGTCTGAGATTGTATAGGTTCTCCTGCTTAAGCAAAGGGCTGGACTAGAAGACCTCCAAGGTCCCTTCCAGATTCTATTCTATTCTATTCTATTCTATTCTATTCTATTCTATTCTATTCTATTCTATTCTATTCTATTCTATTCTATTGTGTTTATGTATATGCTATTTCCCATTTGAACAACTAATCCTCCTGAAGGGAACAAGAAACTGGATGAGAGACCAATCTGTTGAGTGCCCACATCATACTTTGCTATATACTCTATGCAAAACTATCAAACAATGCTATAATTCCAGGATTCCATATGAACTATGAAGAACATAAGAGGGGAAGAAGGTATTTGGAAGGGACTTTGAGTCTCTGTTAGTGATTACAAGGACAGTCCATGCAGTTTTATTCGCTTACTAGTTAATGACATAAATAAACATTTCTTGACATGATTTTGGAAGGGCCTTGTTACTGCCTTCTTCCTAAGATCGGGAGAGAACAACAGCTGGTGCAAAGTCACACTGATAGCTTCATGCCTAAAGTAATTTTCATATTTGGGTATGAATGTTGTCCTGTCCCCACAGTTGGCCAAATGAAATATTTGCATTGTTCTCCCCCTAGGCTGATGGCTATCTAAATTAAAACACAGGCCACTTGAGATAATGGACCATCACATAAACCATCACATGAAATATTTTTGTTGTTATTTGTTATCTTTTTCCAGTTTCATTTAGTTGTTTCTGTAAAACACCAAGACTCTGGGGAGACTGTGGGCAGTATTTACTCATTTACAAGCACTGGGGGAGGTAGGTTCAGGCCAGGGAACAGAAAAGTCAAGATGTTGGCTATGTCTGTGATCAAAGCCCATCCCTTTTACATGTGTTGCAAGGACATTCCTGCCTTCCTTTCCCTGACAACTTCTAGGCTTCACCCTCTTTAGCCAGTCTTCCAAGAAGGAAGCAGTTTGGTGGCTTTTCAGTTTTCCCTTATAGGACCCATTAAACTAATTAACACAACCTGAAATCAAGATTTAGATATGCATATGCATGTACAATTTTGGATTAGGATTGTGGTGACGATTGTCAGAATGGGGGAAAGGAACAAAGCCACATTCTCTGCTCTTCCTTTTGAAAGTGAAGTGAAAGTGAAGAAAGATCATTCTGATTGTAGGAACAACAGTAGCAGCCTAGATCTGCCTCAGTCACATTATTCTGAGTTAAACTAACTTGATATGATTCTCTATAATGCATTAAGCAATGCAGTACTTCAATCAAACGGAAATGCTAATTCACCCTCTTGGAAATCTACATGAACCGATGTTGAGGTTTTGGAAGGGGAACCAACTGGCTATGATGGCTGACATTTTGCTAACGACCAGTCATTCTGCATCCGATTCTTTGCCAAATAAGTTCATCTCCTAATGTTCCTTAGCAAGCATAGTTCTCAGTATTTATTCATTTACTTTGCATTGTACCCACATCTGGAAGGCACTGGATCAAAGAAGGATGATCCAGGGGAAAAGAACGTGTCTATTTCTAATTGCACAAGGACAGGTTTCAGATATGTGTCCTTTGTTACACTGCAAGAAAATATATTAACTACTTCTGAAGATTGTTTTTTATTTAAGATTTATCAAATCTTAAATACATTAGTATTTAAATGGATGGAAATTAAATATCCCCTCCCAACTACTCTCATTAAAGCTAGCTGTTTTAATTATATTTGCCAGGTGGAGAGAGTATTTTAATAAATTAGATCTGTGTGCCTCAATTGTCCCAGTCAGGAAACACAGCAAAACCGTATATAATGGGGGAAAAAACCACTAGTGGGGGAAAACCTTCTGGGAACAAGAGCCTTTGAGCTGTCTTTCTTTTTGAAGGGTTCCCCCACACCCTTTCTTAGCTGAAACCAAAAAGCCAGCTTTGAAATTGGTCTGTTTTGCAAAACTATTTTGAATCATTTTTTTTTACCAATTATTCTCCGAGGTCATTTTAAAATGAAGCCTTAGTGCCAATAAGAAAGTAGCATCACAAATATAAAATTGTTGAATTTTGAACGAGGATAGGTATCAATGCACAGGAGTTTATAACTCAGATGTGTTTAATGTCTGAGGCAAGGGAAGCAACGTTTTAACCTGGCACCTAGCGTTGGCACCTGATGGACTGTTTTGCGGATTGCTTAAGACCCATGCTTTGTACTGAAGCATCTTTGCATTTGTACATGGTAGATAATTTTTTTGTAATACACTCAGATCTTTCCTCATCTTCTGTGCTCTAGAGATAACTATGTCAGTCCTTGATGTCATTTGGTTTTTCCTTGAATTCCATACCGCTCATGATTCATGCTTTCTACTTCTCTTTTTTGTCAGATTTAATTAGTTCAATTGTGTTTCTTTTGAAGGACAACATAGAATAGGACAAGGAAGTGAAAGGTCCCCTAATATTCGCAAATTGAACTATAGGTTCCTCACACAATGAAGTTCTATACAAGTGTGTTGGTTTTACTGGAGAACAACCAGATCCAGAGTAGACCTTGTGCTGAGGGGACATTTAACCCTTCTCTCTCATGTTTGTCCCCTTCCCAATTATTCTCAAAGTAGCATCTAGACCAGGTGTGGGCAATTATGGCTCCTTCATGACTCGTGGACTTCAACTCCCAGAATTCCTGAGCCAGCCATGCTGGCTCAGG